>BGPR01004418.1:65647-112670 GCA_013235015.1 Araneus ventricosus | reverse complement strand
GGTTCTGGGTATCGTTCCTTAGATGGTACAGGTGCTTTTGACGATTTTCGTTTCGTTTGAACTCGTTTTTTCCAAAATCGTGTCGGGCGAAGCTTGAGTTTCAGTTTTTTCGGTTTCTCCAGGTATGTTTGGACTTCTTTCTCTTCCAAAATCGTGCAATTAGTTTGTGTGGATTTTACACTATACACTTTACAATCCATGTGGGTAGAGGCATCGATTTTCGTTTGAACTGTTTGAGTGGATGTTTCCCGAAACTGGCTTGTCTCTACTTGAGTGATTGCATCAACTTTTTCCCGCTTAGTTTGGGTTGATTTTTCAGCGAGTTGGCATATCTCGGTCTGAGAGAAGGAATCTCTTTTTTTCAGCTGTTGATCTTGTTTGGCCATTATTTCATCCAGCTTTTGATTACGGATAGCACGATCCAACAAATATATGAGATATCCAAAAATAGCCATTGGCATGATGTTGATGAGATCTCCAAATACTGCAAGATTCATCATGATCCAGGCCCACGGAATGATGGCAATACAGGCCACAATATTTGGAATTTCCATGGGGATACGATGTTAGCTGTTATTCGAAAGCAGACAAGAAAGGAACCACGCGAATGATGCAAGGAATTACTAATAATCTTTAAAATAATCTTTCATCATATTTAGCACTTCCTGAAATAATCTTTATGCCATTCATTCACTGTGTAATTTGTTGCCTACAACAATCTCTTTCGAGCTCATTCTTTATTTTTGTCCTTTCTTGAACACTAAAGCAATTTAACAATGAATTAAGTGTTTCTAAACAATACAATGCTTGAACATGATTGTTCAAAAACCTTAATTTTTGATGATATTCATTGTTGCATTTGCTGTTGAAAATGCTTTAATTTATGTTTCCAATTAAGAAGAGAATTTTAATATTAGTTCACGAATAAATAATCTTGTATACGTAATGTTTAGGCTTTAAATGGAACCCAGGTAATTTTATTTTAGCCAAACCCCAGAGAAAAACGTTAGCGATATTTCACCAATTCTTGGAAATATTATCCTAAATCTTAGTGAAACACCCTAAGAGATGAATTTGGCGCGAAAACTGAATTACATCAAAATTTCAGGTTCATGCGTTCTCATAAAAAAAACTAACTTTTAAATTCATATTAGATGAAAATTTAGTTTCACAAACCGTTAGCAGGAAAGCTTAAAGCTTAGAAAAATTCAGCAATCGACCAATTAAAATTTTGCGCCTGCCTTTTAAAACATGGAATTATATGTTATTTGTTTTTTGTGTAATTTTCATTTCAGGTACTGGAAATAACATCTGATGAATGATTTAATGATTGTAAAGTAACTGAGTCAACATTTAATCTGAAAAGCATTTTCATTCTCAAAAATCCCGATAGCATCAATTTTTATTTCAAAAATTACTTCTTTTTTTCATTCTGATGATATTGTTGATAAAATTTCTAAGAAAAACACTTGCATAAAGGAATGACACAAAACGAAGGTTCTGAAAGACTTTTCAACATTCCTTTCTCACATTCTTATCATTTTTATTACCTTTTGGAAATTAGGCGTCAAAAGTTTTGTTAGAATCAGCCCCTTCATTTATATGAAGCAAGAAAAACTCAATTCGATAATAAATTGCCGTTATTCGAGATATTTAGCATCCAGTAGCATTTTCTTCAACCTATGTATCAGAAATAAATTTTTTCTTACTCCTATGCATCAAAAATAAAATTCGCGGCCACCATTTAGTAACCAAGAAGAAGTAATTGAATCCTAAAAAACTCATGTAAATTTTATACAAATTTGAGAGTGAAATACCTGCTTTTAAATTTGTTTACTCGAATAAAAAATGAATTAAGGCTAAAAGTGAATATTTTGAAAAGCAACAAAATATTTTATTTCAATACGAAATTATATTTGCATTGATTTTTAAAAATGTTAGTACCGGCATTCGAAATAAGGAATATAATAGTAAACAAAACATCTTAGCTTAGAAACTTTTTTAGTAATATTTCAGCGCAACGAATTTCAACATTTAATTTCAAAGTAAGAAAAACGAAAATTTCATGAAACTTTAAAAACACACCCATACCTCAGTTAGTTACATGCACGGTAATAACTGAAAATTTATAAAAAATTCAAATGAATTCAAAAAATAAAGTGAATCCAAATATTTTTAAAAAAATGCATTGACATCATCAATCTTTACTGATATCTACGAATATTATTTCACTAAGCGCACCGAAGAAAGCATTCTAACAGAAAAAAAAGCAGAATCCAATGTCCTATACCTTCTTATTTGAGTTTATATCCTTTTTGATTGATAATCCTGCTTCTTTCGAGTAAACTCTTTATTTCAGAAAAACAATGTTTTATTCTGCCTGGCCTAGCAAGTAGCAACCTATTTTTTACCAACGATAAACTTGCTGAAAATATATATATTAACATACTCAAAGTCAATGCATCAATGCTTTGCAATCTCAAAGATCAATCACTACAGTAGTTTCTTTGCCATAAAGTAAAAGAAAATGATACAAGAAATAATGCGTGTAACACAGATTTAAATAAATGAAAGTTCACAAAAGCAGAACAACAAAAGGATACAAGGGATAATGCGTATAAAACAGATTTTATTGAATAAAAATTCACAATAGGAGAACAACAAAAGTATACAAGAGATAATGCGTACAGCACACATTTAATTGAGTAAAAGTTCACAATAGCAGAACAACACAGTTGAAGGAATAACAACTTTACAAGTTATTTGCAGCATGGCAGATACAATTAAAGTACGTAATAAAATTACGTGAAAAATCATGTCGTGATTTTAGATACGCAGCATGTTGTGATGTGAAAGTCAAATTGTAAAACTAGTGTCGGCATTGGAACACTAGAGTGTCTATGAAAAATGCCTCAATAACAGTGGTGGTTATGTAGAAAAATAATGTTCGGTTTAGCATTATTGCAAATAAGTTATATTTTGATGTCTTTTGTTTTGGTTGAGATATATTCAATCGTTCTTTACTTTGACGACCCTCGTATTTTGGAACTTGAAGATAACTTATTTATTCGTGATTCCCTTAATCTGGAAGCAATTCATGGCTCAATTATTTTTTTCGAATAGATTACAAACAAGCAATCACAATTGGAATCCGAATAAGAATGGTCGAAATGTTCTAATTCTATGAGCCCAATTCTATTTAATTCGTTCTCTAATGAGCATATTTCATGCCATAAATAATAAAATCTGATTTGAAGTAATTACACTTAACGAAAATCGCAACCTCCAATTTCTCGAAACTGCTTCATGTAAATCTTTCTTTCGTGTCATCTTGTAGCATATAATCACTTCTTTGCACAGTTTCGGTTGCCATTTTCTTTCTTTCTCATGCTTAATTTGTAGCACAATTTTACTTCTAACAAAATGAAATGGAAAATTTTTGTGTTTGTCGCCAGTGTCCTTTTGCCTATTGTGTTACTTCCACTAGCTTTGTCTGCTTACAAGGTAAGTTTTGTAAATTTAAAAACTGGGAAAGTCGGAGTTAAAAACTTTTAGTATCACAACGACTTTTAAATAGCTTTTTCTTTTCAAATCCTCTTATATTTACAAGATAAAATGCAGTAGACTCTCGTAACACGCTTTTCGTCGTGAATTAGTAGAAAAATATCGTGAATTAGTATAAAAGGGTAAAAAAATTGTGACTTTTTCTCAGACAGTGCGATAAACAGTCTCTTATTATACGTAAGATAAATTAAATATTTTCATGATTTTAGCTTTTTTTTGGAAGGTAAATATATTATCTTTCCAGTTGTTTATTATATGAGTTAATGAAGTTGATATTTTAAAGCTTGAGAAACGGTTATTTTAATTAGAACAAAATTCACATAATTTTTATGGTGTTTCATTTACTATTTTTTTCCTGATTTCTGGATTGTGATAAAAATTTTACAGGCTTAAAATTAACGTTATAAAAAGGAACATATTTGATCTGAAATTGAATTTAAACAAATTAAGAGCTTAGAACTCGGATAACTTAAGAAGATAAAATTCCCGGTGCTGAAATTTAAAAGAGGACAAGTATTTGGCAATATCATATTTAAAAAAAGTTTTTTAATTCACAGGAAAATGTATTAGCAGTTATTTCTTTTTCAAATTTATGAATAATTTATCTAAGAAATGCTTTCTTTCTTTATCTGCTGCAATTTCTCTATAAAAATTTTTTATTGCATTGAAATTTTGACAAATATGGGTTAATATGATATTTATTAAAAATAACTTAATAAATATTTATTAATAATTTGACAACTATTTATTTAATTTTAGAGATATTATAAAAGAGGGATACTCATTAAAAATAAGTTAGAACTAGTACAATCTCAGGTTATATGACATCAATACATTACTTCCAATTTCGAAAATCGTACTTTTTCTTCTCTTAACTTTCACGAATGCTTAATTAATATAGTGCATTTTGTGCATTCATTTTCGGCATACACAGATGTAGTTCGTGCATGAGCGTTGTGAAAATGAAGCAACCCCAACTTTCATCAGATATATACTTCACTTACTTATTTAATTATCTACGTGATATTTAAATCCATCAGCAATCTTACACCATTAACGCTTTACGAGAAACGCAGGGGGAAAAAGAAGGTTTTTAAAGTTTTTCCGCTGTAGAAAATTTTTGGGAATCTAAAATTTAAATTTAACTATAAAAAATAAAGGATAATTAACGATAATTAAAATATTAGCAAAACAATATTGTGCCATAAAATTTTTCGGAAATAAATGTAAAAGTAATATCCCTCTATAAATTATTTATTTTGATCTTATACTGTCAAGATTTTTATTGTTCAGAAGCTGTGAAGTAAATATTTATCAATGAAAAAGAAATGACAAAAAAGACAAATCGAAAGATTTAATTTAAAGTTTAGATTTTACTTAAACCTTTTACTTAAAATTAATTAAAAAATTAGTAATTACTTGGTTACAGTTTACATATTAATTTTACTTATGTGAAGTATAATATCTATTATTATTTTTATTCGCAAAAAATTGAATTATTCAAAATTTATTAGCAAAGACAAAATTTATGTTATGCCGAAAGGCATCACACTTAAGAATCACCCCTTCCGAGCAGTTGGCCATATGGTGAATTTGAATACCCCACCGCCACGACAAGAATCGGGCACTGTGGCCCTGGATTATAGCCCCCATCACTAGCGGAATATGCAACGACACACCCGTTTAACGAAGGTACGACTCGTCATCAATGAGGGGCTCTAAGAGCCACACCATCATTATTTTACCCAAGTCCAGGAGCGAGAACACGCTTATTTATACGGAAGGTTTTTATCCGCGTACTCGTGTTGCCCCAGGTGGGATTATCGAAAGACGTCAATGAGCATTGTAGTATAAGTTACGCACCCATCTCTAGACTGCACGAATTGCAACCAGCAATACAGTAAAGAAAAACCAGCATGCATTTTTGAAAATTTCCCCTCCACCGAATCTGAACAAAAATTTGACAGAGAAAAAGCTGATGTAAAAACCACATAACAATTTTAAAGTTGCAGTTTTGTGTCATCCTGTTCCCATACACGAGACAGACAGACAATTTGGCTTTTTCTAAATTTTGTAAAAAAATATTCGTGCATTTCTGTAATTTAAATGAAAAGACCACATACCAAAGTCTATTCATCTATTTTGTTTCATTTGCCAATAAGCTAATGCACATATACACAGACAAACAGATGAATAGACAGATAGACATATTTTTAAAAAATGGACAGGGAGGCCTAGAACGTATGGATTCATCAAAATCTCGAGATCGAGTTTTTTTGACAATTGTAATACTTTCTATATGCATCCTATACTATAAACCAGCGGGAGTGGCCTCCCCTAAACTTTATCGTATACTTCTCAAAAATTTGCAATTTCCCCTCAACCTGCGTGGCTAAAAAATTCGATCCTACTGTAACACAGAATGAATGACTATCAGAAGGTTTTTCATTGTAGATTATAGTGATTGTAAAATATTTAGGAATTAGCTGAATAGCTTGCGCATGCGCAGAGATTGCTTCCAGTACGGAAGTAAAAAATTGAATATGCAATTTGAACGCCGTTTTTAACCGATTGAAACGAAATTTGGGTACAGATCTATAATTAATGTTAGCAACCGTCATACCAAGTTTTATTTATCTAAGCCAAAGGGTTAAGGAGATATAATTTTTACAAGTATGCGATTATACAGTAAGACAGACCATCACCCTTTGGACGTATTTCGTCCAAACTTTGATACGGACCTGCATTCATGATGATAGAACTGTGTACCAAATTTTATCCACTTAGCTTTTACAGTTTTTGAGTTATAGGTTTCACATGAACGCGGACAGACAGACTTCCCGAACACGGATTTTGTCGAAAGTTTGATAGAAACCGACAAATTATGTATAAAGATCACATACCAAATTTCATCCTCGTATCTCTAATAGTTTTCGAGTTTTCGTGTTTACAGACAGACATACAAACAGACATAAATCCAAAATTGTGTTTTCGGACTCAGGGAGGTCTAAAACGTGGAGATTCGTCAAAATCTCGAGTTCGAATTTTTTGACGACTACAATACACTCTCTTTGTATACTTCGTATACGAGAAAGTAAAAAGTTTAGCAGATGTTTGCATTTCAACTTCATTGTATAGAATAGTCATCCGATAAGGCATCAGAATGGAGATAAAATCTCCTTAACCTTCTTCACGTGTATTTGCCTAGCAATGAATTTCAAACTCTTATGGAGACTTTTCTTTTTAGGAATTCCAATGTGCATATGTTGTGTTAATAGTTGTTTCTTATTGGCTAATGGAACCAGCGCCTATGGCTGCAGTTTCAATGCTCCCCGTGGTCCTCTTCCCCTTATTTGGCATAATGAGCTCGACAGAGGTTTCCAAGAATTATATGAAGGTAAATATCACTACATAAAGATTACCTAACTTAGTTTTATGTAATTAGAGTGGATAAAAGGCATGTTTAAAAAAGAAGTTTTTCTCGAGAAGCAAAAATATTAATTGGAGAATGTAGTTATACTCTAGATTTGCTTAATGATTTACAGACGATGCTCGCACATTTTTTTAAACATATTTAACCCTCTGATTTCTTAAACCATTGGAATAGAGGTACCTCAAAATACGATAACGCCCGAATTCCTCTTTCAAAGGTGAAATTCACTCCCCCTCAAAAACCGCAATGACAGCTGGCACTCTCAGAACTCTAAGAAAACCTCCTATTCCCCAAACCCTTCTGGGAGAGCCACACTAACTCAGAAAGCGCGCGCTGTGGTTGAGTAATCAATCAGCCTTAACGAAATTTGATGGAATTTTCGCAATGATATTCGGACGTTTCGGACGGCCACCGTCTTTTTCTTGAAGAGATGTATGGGACGGTCCCGTGTCTGTAGAGTTAAGGGAGCATAGAAACATACCTTTAGTTTAAAACACCTTTATTTTTCAATAATTATTTGTCCAGAAGTTAAATTATCTTCTCATATCTATTGCAATGATTCTCGTGATACGACTTCCTTAAAATTTGTGCTGCTCTCCACCTAAAACACCAACCCCCTTCGTTATATATATATATATAACAATAGGGAACAAAAAAAATAAAGCTTTTTTTTATTTGCCAAGAAAATTTTAACGGTTTTAGAGCATCATGAGGCTGCTGATTTCAAAACTAATTTTATTTCTGTCAAATTGGCTCTAGTTTCTGAAATTATGTATATTGTCAACATTTCAATAATGTCTGCAGTAGAGTGGGCCTTAAAAAGTCAATATTTTTTCATGTCGTTATCCAGCTGTAAAATTTTCGAATTGGTCAGAAATAAAACAGAGGGAAAATTACTTAAATTGATTGATAGCCATAAGCCTTAAAAATCGTAAAAAATTGGCGAAATTAGACTATTTCTTTATTATAGCATTAGCTGTTAAGTCTTCAACTTCTTAAGAGTAATAAATTTTATTTTATCAAAATCGGTTTATAACTTCGTGTCACAGATTCTTTTTAAAGTTGTCAAAAATATGTGAAATAACTTCAATATGCAATTTTTAAACATCATAAACTTCACACATCAATTTGTTGATAAACTAAAACAAGTCTATGTATATACATAGCAGAAGGTTATTTAAGTGTAAAAGATATCAAATTTATTTATTTTCTTTGTTTAGGGTAACACTTGCAAATCTAAGCTCCAAAACTAGAATAATACTTGCTAGTTCAGAACGTATGCCAAGAATAGCGAAAGTAACAAAAATTAACACATCTTTAAGGAAGGACTTCGGCTACCAGGATATCAAGGTAATGGAACAAAGATATCAAAATAGGTACAGTAGCGGAAAAAAAAAGGATCCACCCAGCATTGTTGCGCCGCTAATCATTTTATCTTAAAACAAAAGGCTCCAATTTTTAGGAAATAACGTCTACTAATAAATTCCATGTCTAAAAAGTTCAAAAGGGGTCGACTACATATTTCTAATTGCACTAACTTCACAATTTCCATTGGAAACACATGTTTTACTTAAAATAATTCGAATCTACATAAATAATTTAATTACTATTAAATAATTATTTAATATCATAATAATAATATAATATAATCTTATATAATAATATAAATTAATTAATAAATAATTATTAAATAATATTTAATAATTATTAAAATTTTAAGGTTTTGCTGAGTTTCTAATGTTAAAGTCAAATTTTGAATTTTTATTGATATCTTGAGAAATAATGTAACTCTTTAGCTAGAATTTTTTTTATGTAGTAGTATGAATTATTCTGCACATTTTACACTTTTGCTTTTTATTTAAAATAAATTTGAGTACATGAAATATTTTATCAAAATTGATGCTAAAAATTTTTTGAATAGAAACACATCAATTTTAACAGTAATCGAAGCAGATGGCCATTTGATAAGCCTATTCAAAATTTAAGCATATTCGTACGAAAAGTTTTGAAGTTACATTAAATTTTCAATTTTCGCTGTAAAACTATGCACTTAAGGGGCGTCTTATATTTCGAAAACGTTTTTATTATCAAATATAATCATTTCACCACTTTATTTTTCAAACTGAAATATATAAAGGTTTTAACTATTTATATATATTTTTAAAACTTTATAAATTAAAGCAGTGTAATATTAATCGATTTATTTTTTTATACATCAAGTTTTGCCGATTGTAAAATGTAGATCATTACTTTGAAAATGACATTTAAAGTGCGAATTAATTTAGAATGCTACTACCGACATTTAAAGGCAAGCAGAGAACTTTAGTAAGTAAATGTGGAGACGACCCCCTTTATGTCGAGAACACAAAATGTCAAATATCTTCCAATCTTTTAATGATATATTAACCAAAATTAATATCCTGGGGTATTTTTTCCATGAGAAATTTATTTATGGCATCGAAAAGGGTGTTGCCATTGAGAATTTTGAAGTTAGTGCAATGTAAAATATGTAGATGATCTCTAAAGAGAATTTCAACGTTAGAATCTGTTAGTACACGTTATTTCCTTTAAAACGGTATCTTTAGTTTTAAGCATCAATTATTAGCGGCGGAATAATGCTGGGTAGATTATTTTTTTCCGCGACTGTACATATGCTAGATGGACAGATTCATGCTAGAGATTCCAACGTGAAACTTCTACTGTACGTAAGAAGAAATCATAGATAAGCTTTACCATGAAGTAATTGAACCAGGTTATTTAATTTTCATTTTATTGGACTTAATGAAACATCATAATGTATTTTTACAATACCATTATGATTCATCTCTTTTTATTTGTTGAAATTTATTTCTTTATTTTATTTATCAACCCCTTCTTGGTTGGCGTCACATGTCATACGTTCAGTTCTTTTAAGCCCGTGCGCTATTTAAATCCGTAGTTAAGTCAACATAACAATCAATTTTAAATACAAAAATCACGTGATCACACTTAAATATCTCAAGTATCCTTTACAATCTTAAAAAGATTGAAATAATAAAAAATATACCAAATGGATGGTGGCATCTAATTAGGAGGTTAACTAAAAAGCGTAAAGCAAGGGGTTAATATTATTTTAAATTTTTTAACTTACATTCTCCACAGACTTTACGTGATTTATGTATAGATTTTTCTTGTAATTTATATATTGATTATTACTATTTAGGGTTAATTTGATTTATTGCATTGATTTAATTTTATTACTGATTTATATTTGAGACAAATTCAATACGTTTGAGTATTTGCGCATGACATTATGGGGTAATAATATTACTATTAAAATATAATTTTCACTTTATATTGAAGTCAATCTGACAAAAATAATGCCGATTCGGAATCAGCATCATGAAATTTCCCTAAAATTACAGGAATATCATTGACAAAAAATCAGTGTTAACCAGTTTACTATAAAACAGAAAACACATGTGTCCATCTGCGTATTGGTCACAAGAACTCATCCTAAACGGTGAACAGTAGCGACATGAAATTTGCGCATGACATTATGGGGTACATGTCTAGGTCAACTGCGTTATTTTCAACTTTCAGAATTAATTAATTCTTAAGATATTTAATTAAATAACGAAAATTAAGCAATATTAAGCCTAATTATAAGATGTTTTCCCCCAATAACTTCTGAAATATTTCTTGCAAAAAAATTATTTTTACACCATCTTAAAGACCAAAACATTATCTTTTTAATGATACTAATTATATTTCGATACATCTTTTTCTCTAACTGGAAAGAACGTTTCATATTTTACTTTTTAACGCAATTAGCAACAATACTTTCTATACTTATAAAATTAAATTCAAGCCAATTTACTGTTTCATGAAATCATTCATTTACAGTGTCGAAAAATATATATCCGACATAGGACCAAATCGACTAACAACTTGTCAGTCGGGACGGATTTCGGTAAGTTTAGGAGATCCTGTAGATATCTTCCTTATTTACATCCTGGGGCCATCTCGTGTATCCTAAGTAGCACAATATGTTGTCCTATATTGTACAATATTGAACAATATTCCCAATATTATACAATATCATATAATGTAATACAATATCGAACAATATTGTACCTTATTATAGTACATTATAAGATATTGTACAATATTATACAATATTGGGGATGTTGTTCAATATCGTACAATATTGTACAATATCTTTGTGCTACTAGGGATTAGGATGAGAAGTTGGCTTATAAGTTAGTAGGTGCTCGGTTTCTCTAGGGACCGAATAATGTAGGTCAAGTTGGTTAAAGGTCCTAACGCCGTTGACGGGACGTAACTCATTGCGAGGTTTCAAAACATGAGATGCTCGTAATAGGATTTACTTTGCGGTATTCTTAGTTTCCGTTTTATGTATTATTATCTGCCACTGTCCCGTTATTCAGTTTTTGCACTGTGTCCTAGTCACAGGGCGGGTTACTCCTTGTGATTTTAGAAAATTTACATGAAACGATATTTTCCAAAAAGTCATCAAATAACTTAATCAAAAAAATTCTTTTTGTTTTTTAATTATTATTAAATGATGCTTATTTTGCTAAATTATGTACTAGCCAGTGTGTGGAAAGTTTATAAATCTTGACAGTACACTATTTTAACATTTGCAGAAGCTAAATTATTACTTAATAGGTTGATTTACTTTAATTTTTGTTCCATGTGTATGGAGTCGCTTGAGTCCAAGATTCTATAATATGAATATAATAATGAATTCAAACTAAAAACTAAGTAGTAGAAAATAAGTTTTAAAAAAACTACTTTTGAGCACACTGATAAAAAAATGTGTTTTTAAAAAGTTTTTATATAAACTCTTGTTCTAGAATTTAAATGGAAACATATAAATTTAATTTTCAATTTATCTTGTTCTATTTTCGAAAAAAAATTAGTGTTGTTTGCAAACTTTAAAGCTTTCTAGCTCAAACTGCTATTCGTTAGCAAATATATAAATAAATAAATAAATTGTGAAACAATAGTTTTAGTTATATTAGAATCCCGTTTTGAAGCAACACGATGCCTATTTTAGTACTGAATTGTATGGTATACTTGTATTTTTGAAGCACGGTCAGATGATGAGGACGACATCTGAGCTGACACCCCCACTTAAGCTTCCACACCACACCACACCAGCGGAAGGACGTTTGGCCACTTCATATGATTTAACGTGCAACATTTCCCATACGCGGCGGATCTTCAGTGGAATAGGCTTTCGAATCTGGAACCCTCCAGCCCCAAAGCCGAGACCTTACCACTAGGCCACCGTAGCCTTGCATTGGGAAACAATAATATTAGAAATACTTTATGTATAAAATTATTAATTAATTCCATCCAACTTATTTAATTAAAATTACTAATTCCTTATCCATTCTTATCCAGATTATGTTGCCATCCACGCTCCATCAATTCCTCTGAGCACACGTTAAAAACCTCTGATTCCCAAGGCCATTGAAATAAAGGGACCAGAAAATACGGGAACGTTCGAGCTCCTCTATCAAAGATAGGGAATTTCACTTTCCCCCTCAAAAACCGCAATGACAGCTGGCATTGCCCGAATTGTAAGAAAACTCCCCTCTTCCCCAAACACTTCTGGACGGGCCACTCGAACGAAGAAAGCACCCGCCGCGGGTGTGAAATCAATCACGCTTAACGAAAGGGGGGTGGAAATTTTAGTGTGACAGGACATTTCGGACGGCTATCATCTTTTGCTTGAAGGGACGTATGGGACAGTCCCATGTTGCCAAATTGCAACTTCGTTCCGGGAAGAGTTAAGGAACGAAACTAACAAGCGCAGGATATTTGAATTCAGCTCAAATAGAGGAGAATGGGGTAAAACCTGATAACCTCGATTCTGGCTCTATTATTATTCCTACCTAGCTGACAGATACTGAATTACACTCTGCTAGTCAAGAAAGAGGAACAGTCATAGGGAAGTGTTGTAGCTGTTGAATGCACTGATTCTGTGAAGGTTTATTTGTTTAAGGTGTCAACTATCTAATGTTCGTTTGATTTTAAACTATCTTTAGTCCACTTCTCATCCATAAAAACTATATTTAATCCAGCTTATTATACGTTTACTAAGGATTTATAACCCTTCAAACAATAAAGATTCAGTGCAATATTTTCGCGGTTCTATTTCGTTTTCTGAAACCTCTGCACTCGGGGTAAAACTGGGTACTCCAAGTGGCGTAATATCGGGACAGTCAGTATTGATGATTCCTCCGATTAAGACGATAAACACACATCAGACATTGATTGTTTGTATCTTAATGTTGTTTTTTCTGATTTAAATAAGGAAGAAGGATTAATCCAATGTAAAAACTGTCTTAGCCGTGCCCACGAATGCTGCAGTGGCGCGGATGAAGAAGACAACTGCTTTACATGTGAATTTTGTAACTAATATTCTTAAACTGTCATATAAAATAAAAATGATTACAACTTTTCAGCTGAAAATCGAGTTTTCTTAATTTTCCATAACGTTAACATGTGTACCCTGTTTTACCCTACTAGTGGGGTAAAACCGGGCACACATATTAACGTTATGCAAAATCATGGTTTAAAATCATGGATCACGTTATTTACCCACTAGTGGGGTAAAACCGGGTTGTTTGACTTTTTTATAAATAAAATCATTGATGAAAAGGTAATGAAACTGTGACTTTCCTGGAAAGATATATCATACTCCGATAAGCAATGAATATTTTCATAAAATTTGACAAGCTCTATGTCGAATATTTTAGCTCCAACAAGTCTTCAAACGTTAGCTACCCGGTTTTACCCCAGTTTCTCCTACGTAAGCTGAACTTATATAAGAATTTTTAGTTCAGATTAAACCAAAAGTGAGTTCTTTCTGTAATGAAACATCCCGATTCACAATATTAAAATTCATATCAATGAAAACCTTTCGCAAGTGAGTAATTTTGTTAATTTTTTTTGAATATAGGAAGGTTATATGACATTCATTGGGTCTGTGTTGGCTGCCATTGCTGTGGAAGATAGTAATCTGCATGAAAGAATTGCTCTCAAAATTCTACTTCTGATTGGTACAAAGATTAAGCAGTGAGAATCAGTTTCTGCTAGAGATTTACCTCATTTACAGTTCATAATTAGTAATATATACGACTTAATATGTTTTAATTACAGGCTTTTGCTGGGATTCATGCTTTCAGCGGCTTTCCTGTCTATGTGGATGCCTAACGTTGCATCAACAGCTCTGTTGATACCAATTGTAGATGCTGTGGTTGCAGAAATGAGTTCAAATTCAGATGAAATACATCTACATATGAGTACTATTTTATCTAAGATTATGATTGTAGTGATTACAAAATTTTATTAAGCAAATATTTAATGGTGAGAACAGGTTACCTTTCCTTTCGTTTTGTCGGTTCCCCCCACCAAGAATGAAAAGACACATATTGTATGCATTTGCATATATATGCGTAATTAATTTATCCTGTTTTCCCAAAAATGATTTAATTTATATTCCTGTGTAAATGAAAAATATTTTTTTAATAATGTCCGATTTATTCGATTCTATTTTGCCATCTTTCATGCATAATTTAGCTGATGCTGATAAGAAACAGCAATAAAGATTTTACCCCTTAAGACGTTTTGAAAACCATGAAAAACATAGCAGTCGAGACGTATGGGAATAAAATGCATGTAATAAATATCTCGTTTGCTTTGTAACATTTTTTCAGTTTTAAGTAAACTTGTAAACAGCCGAATGAGATACTACACTTTAATGATTCACCTTTCCTGAGAGCTTCTGTCTAACAAGGGGAACACCACATACAGGGTCACCGATTTTTTTTCAAATTCGGTACATTTGCAGTAATACCTTAGAACAACACAATATGCTAACCACAAGTTCTACAACTCAAAAATTTTCGAGAAAATCGATCGGAAAGTTTAGAGGATAGAATATCAATCAGTTCTATGCAACTGTCGTCCGAGATTGCAGAGGTCGAGTGGTTAGCGTCAGAGCTTCATAATTGTTAGAGAGTTTGATCGAGTCGCACATTCTTATTATTTTATAAATACCATTTAAATATTATGTAACGACAGATAAAAAAATTTTTAAAGTTCCTCTAGAATTGTTCATATTTGATTGAAGACGAACGAGAAATTGCATCTCATGAAGGTGCAATCAAAATAAATTCCATCTTGCATCACAACTTATCGGCACCGATATTTGCAAAAATTTTACGTTACGCGTGGTTAAACTTCAAATTGTCTTCAGAAAGAGAAATTTTCCACAATGTTAACGAGGTTTGCTCTTCAATTGCAGACATAATATTACCTTGTGTTTTTTGTCAAGTTGGATTTATTCGGCGTAGTAGACGCCGTCTGAATTTATGTTTTTTCCCGTGTCTGTATGACAAATATCACTTGGAAACTTGTAATGTTCATAGCTTATCCAGTGATTAATGAGACTTTGGAAACAGTATTTCAAGAATCATATTGTATACCAATATGTGATCGCTTATTATTATGTATTTTACTATTAAAAATATTAAATACGATTCATATAATGTCATGAATAAAATAATAATAATAAATAAATTTTTATCGTACGAAAAATTTGCAGAATTACTAAACGCTGTTGAAAGTTCGATAAATATTCATGCATTAATACGCAATTATTCTTCGTAAATTATTTAAATGGTAATGAAAAAAATCGATGGGGGACTCGACCGGCTCTCCATCAATTACGAAGCTCTGACGCTAACCACTGACCGCCGCCATCGCGGTCTGCCGTTGCAGCGAACTGGTTGATATTCTGTCCGCTAAACTTTTGGATTAATTTTCTCGGAAATTACTGAATTTTAGAACTTGTGGTTTGAATATGATATTGTCCTAAGGTACTACTACAAATGTACCGAATTTGAAAAAAAATCGGTGACCCCTGTAAGTTAATTTCCCCAGCTACTATCGTCAGAGTTTTCACCTCTAGTATGATTATAATAAATTGTCGCATAAGTAAACAGGTTGATGTTCCTGGGTGCGTTGCAATTTGCATAGATATCGCTTAAGAGTACGAAATGGAAAACTGTTTGGACAATTCTTGAACATTGAATTCATAGTGTTCAGAAGCCGCCGACATTAATTTCATTGTCTGTTTGGTTAATGCCAGTGGATTCAGAGGACAGGCCACTTCTTTGACTGGAAGTCAAAGCACCTGTGGTTCCAAATTTTTGAATCATTTTTGTCAATGTAGAACAAGTCATTTGCCGTTTACAACTTCGCAAACTATGCATGAAACGGTATGCCCAAACAGTGGCGCAGCGACGGCGAGGGCAAGTAGATAGGGGGATGGATGCAATAATGCAGTTTTTGTTGGTGAATGGCTTCATCGCTGATAATGGATAGCACCTCTTTCTGGAGCACAGTGATCTGGAGTCAGCTATCCTTGGTGATCTGACCAGTCAATTTATCCCTTTTGCCTTCGCGAAAGGTAGGATTCTGCCTTGTGGTTACCCATCTGTTAATAGTATGCATCGCTTTTCGAGCCAGTTTGACACTATAACCTTCCGCTGCTGAATATCTGCTTTTTAAATGCTTTGAGCAGGTTTAAAGACTTGATTCACCAACTTTTTCATTTGAAGTTTTAAGATACGATGTCTATGACGTATGGTTCAAAACGGGCGTTGTAAGGAAAAGGAGAATAAGAGTACGCACCTAGTGGATTTTTCGTTATAAAAATGAGAATTGAGAAGTCAGAGCCTCGAAAATATACTGAATCATATTTTATTAACTTAGGAAGAATGGTAAAAAAATGAAAATTTTAGCTTTAAAAAATATATATATTACGAAACGCAAGAAAAAAATGCCAAATGCTTACTCTCACCCGACGTGGCGGGTAAGAGTACGCAGGACGTGAGGCCAAGTGTACGCACCCTGAAAATTTAGCAGTAGTCGCATACAAATGCTCCACTGCCATCGTAACTGGAACATTCCTCATGCCACCACTCCTTACATAATCCACAATGGATCCAATCATCATCATATGTTTGTTCGCAGCCTAGTCATATTGCTCCCTCATTATTTGGATTTCATTTACTGGAAACTTTTACTCCAGACAACAGCTCTTCAGATTATTATCCAATATCATTTTTTAATAATAATAATAATGATAAAATAAAATGTAAAGTTTTGTTGGAATGGCTGCTTCAAATTACAGAACGGATAAGAGTACGCATATCTGGTCTGTGCGTACTCTTAGCCGCCCATGTATTGCTTCTCTAAATCGTCCAAAGATGGCCTTAGAATTCACTAAAGTTAAATTCTAATGTGGCCACGTTGTTTGGAAGGGAACAAACCTAATAATGATATTTACTTTGAAAGAAAGCATTAGTCCTTTATTTACAAAAAAAATTAAGATTTCTTCAAGAAAAATTACATGCTAACATAACGAAATCATATATTACCTGATAAATGAAAGACAGCAAGGATGTGGCTTCTGCTTGCACTGTTGCCAACAGGGAAAAAAATCGCTGCGTACTCTTACCCTCCTTTCCCTTACTCCTTTTTTTCAATCAGGCAAATACCAAGTTGCTTAGCGAGATGCACTTCTTTTGAAAGTCATTGATAGAAATAAAGATCAAAAGTGGCAATCACATGTCGGAGTTTAGTTTAGTTATCTTGACGTTCCGTTTTGAAGCTACCCAAGGGCTAGCTTGGGACGCAACACGTAATTTTGAACCTGGGCAGATGACGAGGACGATATCTCTCTCTAGAATTTTCATCACTTTACTAGGAAGAAGATGCATGATACTCGACGTTAGGTCAAGAGTGTACCAGTGACACATACACGCAGATATCTCATGGAAGTGGGTACCTGGTACCCTCCAGTCCCGAAGCCGAGACCTGACCTCCAGGTGTCAGCGGCCCTATAACATTTCAGTGAAAATGCTATGCTTGCCATATTTAACGCTTATAAACCGGGTTATTCCAAAGCCTTAGAAAATATTAAATTATAGGTGAAGTGTACAGAAATATATAGATTTTACAACAGAATGCGGGATCGGAAAATTAGAGGAATATCTCTACAGGGGGCTATTTAACACTGAATTAAGAAAAGCGTTTAATGGAGCACACATTCACAGTAACACAGTTGTATAAATAACAACAAGCGCAGTGTATATCACTTCTGATGGCAAATCCTTTTGAAACCTTACTTTAAGTACTCCAAATGTTTGTCGTTGTTACTGTTCCTATTCACCACTGTATATGTCATGCTACAAAAGACTGGTAATGTTGTTATTTATACAACTGTGTGGTTGTGCTATTGCAAATTTGTATTCCATTCAACCTGATTCGTAGACTTTATCTTGTGCAAATTTTCCTTTACTTAATTCATCAAAAAAGAGTCCTTTGTAACGGTTGCCACTTGCGTTTCCGATCCCATGTTTTATTGTAAAAATGCTTTGGTTCTATATGCCTGACCTCTTTTTAAGTTTATCTAGAGACTTTTGAATCACCCTGTATAATTAATTCAAAATGTGCAACAAATGCTTTTTTTCAGATAACTTTGACAAAGAGAGCAAGGAAATTCACATTCTTGAAGAGGATGGCAAGACAAACAATAACTTTAAAGAGTAATTTGCCAACTATATGTATACATATATATCTATGTGTCCTTTCCAATCCTCCAAGTCATTACAATTGCTGGATTTCCATATCGGATTGTATTTTTCATTTCTTTTTATTGTGTTTTTTGTGATATTATAATTTTAAGTACAATATTTTGTACTTACTAGTTGACTAAGTGTGTTTATAGATAGAGTAGCATTATAACATCTAGATTCTATTTAAGTTTTAGGGCTTTTTTTAATATTTACTGACATAGTTTTTAATCGTACTTTTGGTCTTAATTATTTATGATAATTTTGATCAGGCTTCGAAATCTTTTGAATTTTTTATTTTACTTGTCACTATAGATAGCGTAGCATTATTTTATTTAGATATTATTTAATTTTTAGGCTTTGCAATTTTATTGGATTTGTATATTATATTGTTTACTATATATGTAGATAAATAAATATATATATATATATATCCGATACATATATATATATATATATATATGTATGAATAGATATATTATACATTAATAATAAAACTTTATATAGTGTAAAATAACCAAATATTCAAAGATAACAATCCAAAAAAGATGCATCGAAGTAACAGGGTTAGGGTTAACGGACTTAACAGGGTTAGGGTTAACGGACTTAGGGTTCCAACTACCCTTAAAATCTTAAATTAAATACCAAATTCCAGTCCTCTTAACCTCGATGCTTCTCTCCAAAGCTCGTTAAATTTCGACAAGAATGCAAAATCAAGCTGAGAGAAGAAATAGTTTTCCTGTCCTGCAATCGCTTGTAGTTTAAACCCTTACATCAACATTTACTTTGTATAAGGTTGCTTTTTTTTCTGCTGCATAAAAAAACTTATTTTCACAATTGCGCTTTTAAAACTGTTTACTTTATTTCAATCCTTGTTGCACTAATCTTTTCTATGCCAAGCTTATGCATGTTGCGAAGCTACAACTTTGCACAATAGATATATAAATAAATAAGCATGCGATATTTTATTATAAAACTTTTGAATCATTTTAATAAAGGTGTGACATTTAATTGTAATTTTGATGATACTGATAAAAGCAGACTTTAATTGCAATTTTGTCAATATTGATAAAATCAGACAATCAATTGCGCTTTTGTTGATAATGATGAAAGTAAGACTTAATAATAGTAGTAGAAAGTAGACTGTACATAATCCGCATAAGAAAGAGAGATAAGATCATAGTTTTATGCCGAGAGTTGCCTTTTGCTATTTAGTTCCCTCTAATCCTATTTTTCGCTTTTCTTAAAAGTATATATGATGTTTTAAACGATTCTAGCCAAACGGCTCATGTTATAAAGACGTAATCAAAGACGCTCTACAATTTTGTAATTGAACTTTTCCCCGTATCTTGTACTGTTTCCGAGATAGGACCACTAATTCCAAAATTTGCCGATAGATGGCGTTGTAAGTTGTCTCATCGAGTAGCTCATAGCCTTTTTACTATACCTAGACACCAACTTTATGGCCTAAGCTGTCACCGTTTAGAAGTTAAGGGGGGGGGGGGGTATTGGATTTAAGTGAGAACCCTGTATGTTTCATCAATCATAATAAAATTTATAAGTAGATTGTGCTTTTAACTTATAAAGCTCTCACATTTTTTCAGTATTTCTTCAAGAAGAAAAGATAAACTTGATGCCTTGAAAGTGACATTGCTTCTGTGTGTTTGTTATGGTTCCAATATTGGAGGCACTGGAACATTAATAGGAACTGCTCCACATTTTGCATTTTTGGCAATGCTTGAAAAGTATGTTTTTTTCCAAATTCTTATTAAATTTCTTTCTTTCCATCTTGCCATTTGAATACCGAAAAGGGTAGTACATTCATATTTATTATATTTTACTGGTGAGACTTAATTCCATACCTTTAATTATGAAAAAACATACGATAAAAAAATTCCATAAATTTGTGAAAATGTCTTGGTTACAACATTACAAAATATTGTTACAAATATCTTTTAAAATTTAATCTTAAAATATTAAGACACTTGTCCTTGCGATTTTGTATTTATTCTACTATTACTTTAATATTTTGTATTCCATGTATAAATTTGGGAATAAATTGTGAATGTCATAAAAAATATTATTTTTAGGTTTTATCCAGGTAGTGATGAAATCACTTTTTCTTCTTGGATGATGTACAACGTACCTGGCTTATTTCTATGCGCCATCATTGCTTGGTTCTGCCTATGGTTGGTAAACATCTACTTCTCGTAAGTATTATGTTTCAATAAATAATCTCTAAATTAAGTCCAGTTTAACAAGAAATTTAAATATTTAAATGTGTAATAGTAATATATACAGGGTTCACACTTATATCCGTTACCCCCCCCCCCCCTTAACTTCTAAAAGGTGACAGCTTAGACCATAAATTTGGTGTCTAGGTATAGCAAAAAGGATATGCGCTACTCGATGAGACAACTTACAAAGCTATCTATCGGCAAAGTTTGGAATTAGCGGTCCTATCTCGTAAACGGTAAAAGATACGAGAAAAAAGTCAATTAGAAAGTTGTAGAGCACTCTCGATTTAGTACGAAAAAATACCTTGAGCACATTAATACTCAAAACAGAATGCAAAAAAATGAATATTTGTTTGGTCACGATTTCGAAAATTGTCATGTCATAAAGAGTGACAGAAAGAAACTGAGACACGTCCCTTTCTTCTAGATCATTTATTTATGTTGATCAAAATGCTCTCCGTTAGCCACTATACACATTTGCACTCTGGACTGTATTTCTCGCTGCACATTGTGCAACATGGCAGGTGTTACGGAAGCACAAGCATCAGTAATGCGTCGTCGAAGATCCTGCAATGTTGGCGGAGGGGACGCATACACCGGCCCTCTTATGTGTCCCCATAAGAATAAGTCCAATGGGGTCAAGTCAGATGAGCGCGGGGGCCACTCTACGAAACCACCATTCCCGATGACTTGATTCATGAATGTCTCCATTAGTTACTGTTTAACATTTGAAATCTTATGCGGAGGGGCGCCGTCATGTTGGAACCATACGTTTCGGAGTTCGTGCAACGGTAGATTCTCAACAACGTCAACAACTCAAGTCGGTTATTACATCCTGAAGAAACTGCAATTACCGTTGTCCCTTTAACGTTCCCTTGTAAAATACTGGTCCAATGAGCCTGCCATTAAAAATTCCGCACCAAACATTAATCGACCAGTGTAGTTGATGTCGAACTTCGGCAGCATATCTCGGATTTAACAGCGCCCAGGTATGAAAGTTCTGTCTATTAAACATTCCATTACGCAAAAAAACATGCCTCATCTATCCATATTATGTCTGCCAGGAATGTTGGGTGGTCCTCTAAGCTATTCATCAGAAAGTTTCACCACGTGTAACGTCTCTCAGCATCTGTTAGCAGCAATCCTTGCACAGGTATGGATGAGCACCTGATTCATTCAGGATTGTCCAAATGCGGCTTTTTGAGAGGCCACAATTTTCACTGATCATTTTTGTGCTTCTCTGAGGATGGACGAGAGCGTATGCTAGCACATCTTCAGGTTGCAGTTTGCGTCCTACATTACGAGGTCTACGAACTCGATGTCGGCTGGTCATTCAGCCCGTCTCCCTTAAAAGTTTTACAACTTTTAAGATGGTCTGCCGTGTAGGATGCGGGCCTTCAGGAAAACGTTCACAATACAGACGATTATGCCTTACGCCCGCATTCACCGTAAATTAACAACATCTCGCATTACTCGCTATTGCCAAATTTTGATATAACCCTCAGGTATGACGCTCCATCCTCATTTGTATAATAATAATACATGAAATAAATGTGATTTTTATACCAGATATGGTTGAGTTGTGTGTTTGGAGAGACGATTTTGCAAGATCAGCAGAAAGTTTTCATGGTTTGTAGAGACATTCAGTAAAACATGCAACCGGTGGGGACAGAACCATGGACCTCATGAAAGCGAATCGCGTGCGGTTTCCCTGCGCCACAACACAGGCTTGCATTCAGTCCGTAAGGTGGTCTTTTCTCGCTTCGATCGCGTTTCACGACGGCATAGTGTCGGAAATCACAATCAAACAAATGTTCATTTTTTGTATTCTGTTTTGAGTATTAGTGTGCGGAAGGTATCTCTTCGTACTAAATTTAGAATGTCTACAACTTTCTAATTGACTTTTTTCTCGTATCTTTCATCGTTTACGAGATAGGACCGCTAATTCCAAACTTTGCCGATAGATAGCTTTGTAAGTTGCCCCATCGAGTAGCGCATAGTCTTTTAACAACACCTAGACACCAACTTTATGGCCTAAGCTGTCACTGTTTACATTTAGGGGGGGGGGTGTAACGGATATAAGTGGGAACCCTGTATACATGACTCTCTTGGCAGTATAAATTCGATGAGAACGGTGGATACAATTCATTATTCTGTATTAAGGATATACATATTAACCCTTTCTAAGGCCGTGGGAATATACGTCCCACCAAATTCATCAATTTTGAATGCATTTCTTAAGGTTAGCATAAGTTCTCACCAAACCTTTCGACAAAACAAAAACTTGGATGTTCCACTTTCTTACCTCAAACCATAACGAAGTGTCTTGACTTGGTAATTAATTATTAATTAATTAAATTATTTCACGAAAAATGTCACCCAATAAGCTAAATGAATTTCTTTTCTTAAATTAATCTCAATACCAAAGTTATTTTATTATGCCACTACTAGAAAAAATGGCCTTATAAATGGTTAAAATCCGCAGTGAGAGAGAGAAGGCTAAATATTCCACCGAAGGAATATTTAGCCTTTTCAAACAGGTGTACAGGTGACCCTAAGAGATCGTTTTCAAATCTAAAGTGTTCGCCTGCAGAACCATGGCAGCATGCGGCGGCATTATGTAAATGTCGAGTAAGTTTTTCATAAGACATTGTGTCCAAAAATAAAACCGTGCGGTGCTACAGCAACATGACAGACACCTAAAAGAGGATTCTATAGCGGTACACAAATATACAGGGTGTTTTTCTTTAAATTGACACTACTCAGATGCATCTGTAGCTCGATCTATCAGCTAAAATGCCACCAAATTTGGTAGAATGACAAAAGACGATATGGGGAAGAAGATTCCGTGATAAAAAATATTTCCGAATGTAGCCGATAGGGGGAAACGTGGCACTTTTGTAGTCTACACAACTGAGAATTAGACAAATGGATAACGAAGAAGAAATTTCAGTTCTAAACTGCTTTAATAAAGCAAATGAAATGCCGCAAAGGGTTACAAAGATGAAATTACAGTTCAAAATAGCAATAGACCTCTTTTAATGTGACCACCCTTCTCTCGGACCACACATTGCATCTTGTACACAACATTCTCGACGGCCGAAAGTAACATGTCACCATGAATGCTATGTACAGCCCTTAATATGTTGTCCTTTAAGGTCGTTAGTGTAGAGACCCCACCAAGGTAGACCTTGGACTTCAAACAACCCCACCGGAAAAATTCGCATGAGGTTAGATCCGGGGAAACTGGATATGGAAAATGTTTTGTACAGGATTTGCAATGAGGAAGGTGGTCACATTGAATTATCTTGAAGGGTCATCACATGCCCTCGCCGAGGGAGTAGTTTTCTTGAATAAAGTGCTATGGTGCACTGTAATTTCTTTTCTGTAATACTTTCAGGCAGTTAATTTGCTGTGTTTAAGCGGTATTGAACTGAAATTTCTTGTTTGTTATTCATTTGCTGATTCTCTGTTGTGGAGACTACAATAGCCCCACGTTTCCCTCTATTGGTGACTTTCGGAACTAATTTTTTTTATCACGGATCTTCTTCCCCTCGTCGGCTTTAGTTCCCTACCCAATTTGGTGGCATTTCAGCTGATAGCTTAAGCTACAGATGCCTCTGAGTAGTGTCAGTTTAGAAAAACCACCTTGTAACATACTTCAACAAAAAACAAACTTAATTATGTATATACAGCAACAATTCTTGGTTAAAATATTCAAAATTCCTTCCATCTGCTGCAAAGACAGTCGACGGATAGATTCTCGGATCCGTTCAAATTAGTCAGGTGGAACACGGACATACGCCGTCACTTACGACGATTCTCGCGACGAGGTCAACATTACGGGCGTGCAGTGTTACAGGTGTATTGTAAACCATGGACTTCATGCTTCCCTACAGAAAGGAATCCATAGAATATGGTCAGAAATCATGGTGGCCTTGTCATCACCATGGTTCCCCGACCATAGTAGTATTTTACTTGGAGAATTCATAACTCTCAGTATCTGTGGTTCAATCATTCAAGCAATAAATTATGAGATCCCCTCAGAAAGAAATCCATGGAGTATGGTCAGAAATCAGGGTGTCCTTGCCATCACCATGATTCCCCCGACCGTAGTGGTATTTTACTTGGGAAATTCATAACTGTCAGAATCTTTGGTGCAATCGTCCAAGTAATAGATGACGGGAAACATTGGGCATACGTGTTGGGTATGTGCGTACCATAGTTTATACATTTCCACCTGCGGCTCTATAAACGTAATGAAATCCGGTAATTACTCCTCAAGGCTCCGGCCGTTTGGCGGTCGCCGTTGACGTTTCTTTACACAATTTCTTATCCAAAACTTATACGCCATGGTGTGAGAAACGATCATGGGAATTTTTAAACTACCTTTTGCGACACCCTGGTTGATTGACGCAATTCAATGTAACTTTCTCTATTTAAGAGATATGACATTTATTCCGTATGAGACTAGTTTTTTAACCGTTTGACAGCTATGGGTGTTTGAAAATATCCGATAAAAAAGTGTTAGGCAGCGTTACGTCCCTTCTCGGTTTTCAAGTCAATAACTGCTAAGTAGCGCAATGCATACTCTGAAAACTGATGCTCATTGACCAAATCCAATTTGCAATCAATTCGTCATTATTGAATGAGTAGCGAGCAGATTTAAAAACAGGATAGAAATTGGAGCAGCTTGACGAAAAAATGCACCAGTAAACTGAAAAGCAGAACAAAAGCAACGTAATTTAGCTGTTTGGAATTCAAACAATTAATCTCATTTTCCTGGTTAAGCAGGTCTAATTTTTTAAAACGATGTTTCTTCATAAAATATTAACTATATTTTAAACTATTGCATTCATGGGGCTTTTTAATAAATTAATAGAGTGGGATGCTCAACATATTTGATTTCGAAGAATTACTCCTTGTTCAGAAAACATCATCGTGCGAAAATAGAGTCAACTCCTTCTGTGCGATTAGCTTCTTTAAGAATTTAATGCGAATTTTGAAATGAAAATTTGAAACTTTGAAAAAATAAAGCTTCGCTTTGAAGAAATAACGAATAGTTAGATCACATAGACGTCTACCACCCGAACTATGACGTCACGCGAGATGGCTTTATTACATCGCTCTCTAAAGCAAATGCGTTATTTCAGACAAAGCAAAATAATTACCGATTACATTAATCCTTAAATGCCCAGTGTTATCTTAAGCAATGTATCCTATTTTGTCTGCTAAAACCGTGAGAATAAAACTGAAGCTTTTATTCCTGTTGTTGTCATTACGATACGCTCTGAAAATGTTATTAAATCAATTTACAACAAATAGATGGCAGCCTGAGTGATGATAAAAGATAATAGGAAATTAACGTCTTTCACTTTAGGCTGCATCTTTTTAGCTTTGTTTGTATGCTTAAGAACACCATTTTTTATTCTACTGTGTTGAAGGAAATTCCTTATCCGTTTCCTTAGTTATTAAAATTTATCTGTATTAAATATTATAGAATTTTATCAAGGAAATCTTTTCTAAAATAGAACCCAGAGTTGTCAGTTGGCAGCAAACAGTTTTTTAGCCATAAACAATACTTAAAATAAAATAGGAATTTTTAATTTTCCCTTTTCCCACGTTTTATTCAAGAATTGAAAGCCAAAAAACATTTCTTATTTTATTCATCTTGTTTAAATCGGGCTTTTAATGGTTAAAAGCCCGATTAAAAAATTATTACTTGCTAGGTATGTAAAGCTAATTAGGTGTAACAGATTTATTTTCGTATCTATCGAGATTTGTAACACATTTTCATAGGTTATGTTTCACAGCTTCCATTTCTTTTTGATTACAGGAAAATAGATTACAATGATGAATCAAAGGATGGATTTTATGAAATAATTTCAAAAAGATACAGTCGATTGGGTTTGATATCGTAAGTTTTCCGCCTTTATTTCACTCTCTGTCTCAGCATAATGGTATAAAAGTTTATTAGTTTATTTATTATTACAATAAATTTAATAAATATAGTTTTTCAAACCACGGTTTTATCAGCGTATTAAAAGGTAAAATAATTTTATTTTGATAATTTTCTACTTTTTAGTTTAAAATTTATTATTCATTAATGAAAAAAAAACCCTTGAAAACAATTTTTCTCAAATTCACTACCAGATGGCACCACTAGTATGGAATCAAAACTTAATTAAATTAATCTATTAACCGATAATTAAGTTCTTCAAATATTAAAACAGTACATTGTCACTGAGAATACTCAAGTGCTCAAAATTTCCAAATCTAGCACATCAGGATGTGTGTGAAAAATCGATTGCAAAATTCAATTTTAACAAACATGAAAAAGCCATGTTAAATAATAGTGTATAAAAGTAATTTTTATGGTGTCAAGTCGTTAAGGAAAAATAAATTCTAATAAATAAAATTTTTTCCTAATTCATTTTAATTTTAAATTCAGTTTTATAATTTTGAACTTAAATGAAGGATGGGATATAAATTTCTTTTAAAAATTTCGTTGAAAATTTATGTCTTAATTTCTGCTTGTTAAGGAATTAATTAAAATTCATGCATTTAGATGACGCTATTTTACCTAGTAGAAAGGAGAAAGCTCAAACCTGGACAAGGAAAAAACTGAGTAGGTGTGTGGTTATAGAGCAAGGATGTCAAATTCGAAGCATAGAGCTCATGTCTTTTCAGCCCAGCAAACATAACAGAATGAAAAAAAACTTCTAATAAATATTTTGTAGCTTAATTTTATGAATCCCTAAGTATACATACTTATTACATCCAGACAGGTTTAACTGTTTAATCCCGATGCGACTTTTTTCTTCTAGCCCCTTTAACACCGACCGGGCTTTTTGGGGAAGGAGCGAAATGAATTGGACTCTCCTAATCTGTATGATCATTTATCCCGCCACCTTTTTATAACCTTAGAGTGGCTCTCCCAGGGTTTTGGGGAATAGGGGTTTTTCTTAGAATTCTGAGAGTTCCAGCTGCCATTGCGGTTTTTGAGGGGGAAGTGAATTTTGGTTATCTTTGAAAAAGGAACTCTGGCATTCTAATATTAGGTCCTTCTGTTCCAATGGTTTTAAGAATCAGAGGGTTAAGGACGTCGAAAATACAAAAAAATCGTCAGAAACTTTGATCTTTGCTATTTTAACTTTTTATTAAGAAATAGATTACCAGACATCGTCTAGAAAAAGAAATTTATGAATGTATTTATTTGTTCGCTCAATATAAACTTTTCTTAATAAATATTGTGAATTAATGAAGAGACATTTAAGTTACATTTTTAGCATTTTCCCTACATGAAATTTTTTAAGAGGGACAGTGAGAAAGTTAGTATGCACTGCTTGAGAAAACTAAACAGGATCGAAATTTTACGATAATGGTATATGTACACTTAAGTTCTATACAAAGGCTAATTTTCGACGTAACCACCTGCTTTATTTAAATATTCTTTGAGGTGTGTTACAAGCTTTTCCTATGTCTTTTGCGAAGAACTCACGTCCAACGTCCAAGAACCATTGTTGGTTTACATATTTCACTTCATTATCCGAGTCACATCGTCGTCTGGAAGGTTTTTGTTTCATGGGGACGAAAACATGAAAGTCACAAGGTTCAATATCTGGTCTTTAAGTGGAGATTCTACGCATCCGACTTAAATTTGCTCCAAATATCCTTTGTTTGCTTTCATTAATGTGGGCTCGCATTGTCACGCAGGACTACAACGCCTTTCCAAAGTTTACCTGGTCTTCAATTTTTTCAAGTGATTTCTCAATCTTTAAGATTTCACAATAAGACTATGCATTAATCGTGGCATCCTTCGGTATGAATTTGGATAGTACTACATCTTCTCAGTCGAAAAAAGGGGCACCATCATCTTTCTCCACAGGTGGAACTGTTCGGAATTTTTTTAAATTGGGGGAAGTGGAGTTTTCCCATTCGAAGGAGATGTGTTTCATTTCAGGTGAGAAATCATGAACCCAGGTCTCATGTCCAGTCACTCTTTTGTCCCCAAATTCATTTCCTTCTTTCTGATAACAATTCAAAAATGCAAAAATATTTTCAAAACTCTTCCGTTTGTGTTCTTTCGTCAATAGACAATGCACCCACCGAGCACAAACTTTATGGAACTTTAGATGCTGGACGATAATCTTATGCAAGCTTCGATGTGAAATATCCTCTTCATCTGCGATTTCGACTACAGTTACATGTCTGTTTGAAGAAAGTGTTCATTTTAGCAATCGTCGACCTCAGCTTATGTCGAATTTGATTTCTTCTGACGCAGAATACGTCGTCATCATTGGTGCGTTCGTTCTCGATTTTACACCGTTTTTCTATAGTTTGATACGATATTGCATTTTCACAACACATCTCATGCAGCTGCCAATAAATTTGAGTGCAATTGCACCTTTTTTTCCCGATAAATAATGAATTAGAGCTCGTATTTCCAATCTGAAAGCCACCTGCAGCTGCCAAGACATGTTTACGAATAATTAGTAAGAAAACTTAAATTGCCTAGTCCACGCCGATGCGTCACGGGCTGCAGATAAATGTCTGCTGTGTTGCCACAAAGTATTAACAAAAATAGCCTTTTTAATACTTTTCTTTACTAAGATTATTTTACAAAGGAATGTATCTAACTTTTTACCTGATCTACGTTTAAATGACTTTATCTAGAATTTAAAATAATCCATAAGAATCATATTTTTAGCTTAGCTGAAACTTTTCTCCTTTGTTGTATAATCGCATCATATATAGAATTTTGCATAAACCAATAATTTTTTTTGTATCGAGCGTCTCGTGCATTATTATTGCGATAATTCTTGCTAAGTTTTGAAGAAAAATCAAGTAATTATCGATTTCAGTGCTATCAAAGAAGCAAAATGTTGCTTATACTGAAAATTCTATTTAAAAAATATCTGGAAATATAGTTTTATGCTGTATTTTAATGCGCATGAAACAATTTGAAGTTCTAAAATATTTTAATATACAGTGGAACCTCGCATAACGAACAATTCGCATAAAGAGCAAAATAAAATTGGAAAAAAGCGACATTTCGCATAACTATTGGCGAGAAAAGGGGAAGTCCCAGATTTTGCACCTGCTACTGACACATCTACGGAGTTTTTATTTCGTTTAAATTCGTATTAAGCGTGTTGTCAAGTACTTGTGCGTGAACTTTTAACTGTAAACTGTTTTAATTGTTAATGGAACAAGGTTTTATTGTAATAAACGTTTTGAATAGAACGAATGACTTTTGTTATTTTCATATTTTGATTCTAGTAATATTTAAGGCCAATGTTTGTTAAAAATTATTTCTCTGCTATGCATTTACAGTTGTTGATACGCTACATAGCTGTTGATGTGACTTATTTAATAACGTAACGAGTTGACTGACGTATTTGAATCAATGACGTAACGAGTTGACTGACGTATTTGAATCAATGACGTAACGTAATTGACTTATTTCTTTTAATTATGATAACAGAACAGGTACATCAGTCGGTGTTTATTTCGGTGTTTTCTGAAAATCCTTTCCGCATTCCATGCTGGTTAATTCTGCATAGAAGATAAGATGATTCAGGCTCCTTAAGAATCTTATACATAATCTTCTTTGAATAAAATACAAAAACTTTTTGAGTATCTTTTTCGGCATGGAACGCATTATCGTACTTTACATTGATTTCTATGGAAAAAATTGTTTCGCTTAACGAGCGTTTCGCATTACCGGTAAATATCTGGAAGGAATTCGGCTCGTTAAGCGAGGTTCCAAAGTATTTTTTTTATATCTTACCAAAAAATCCAAAAGTTACCAATGAATTTGGTGAAATGTTTTAAAAGCATGAGAATAATATAATAAAAATAATTATGAAGAGTTCAGATCAATATCTCACGAATTCAGAAACTTTGTTCTGAACGTCCATAGCATTCTTAAATATTTCTTTTAGCCTTCATGTAAGATCCCGAGCTCATTATCTTATACCCATATTCATTTATAACTCCTAATATGAATCATGTAGAAAGGGCCACAGTTCGTTAGTTTGTAATACCGAATTGTGACCCTTTCTGCTTGTTTCATAGACGAATTTATAAAAAAAGTTACAAGAGTAACAGATGATGACTATGTTATCATCTGTTACCTTGTATTGTTCACAATGCAAGTTGCAGACAAGATGACTAAGTTCAGAAAAGTAGATCACAAATTGATAAACTTTATTTTTAGCGTATATTGTACCCTTAAAGATTTTTCACACTTCATGTAAGAACCTGAATTCATCATCTGTTACCTTCGCATTTGTTTATGACTCCCGTATTTAAATCAAGTGGAAAGTTTATCACTGAATTTGAATTTATCACTGTTACTTTCTAAACTATCATTACTCTTGCAGATATCACGAGGTATCCGTGATATTTCTGTTTACTCTTCTAATTTTCTTATGGATGTTCCGAGATCCAAAATTCATACCAGGTTGGACTACAGCCCTCGGTTTAAAATCGTAAGTACACTTTCAATACTGTTGATGATGTGCGCTTTCAAAATCTCATTTTTAAAAAATCCCAGATTTATTAAATAATTTACAAATTCAGTTTGTTGCTTTGACAATCTGTTTTTTTGATTTCTAAGTTAGGTTAAAAAATAGCAAATTAGCAGAAGAGAAAAATATGAAATTGGTAGAATTCAATTGCATTGAAATTTCTCCATAACGGTGACCCTCTCTTCCTAGGAAAATTGACCCCACTGAGGGTATGGTAAGAGTAATCGTCGAACTGTAATTTAAATTATTAAAGTATACATGAGTATTCAGGATATTCAACTTTCATAAAATTCAATATTACTGTTCGAAAATTCAAGTTTAAAAATATCAGTTTGTGCAAGAACCCTCATCAAGTAGCCTCTCTTAGAGTGAACCGAAATTCACCAAGTTGCAATGTCGATATCTTTCTGAATACTAATGGTACTGAACTGGGATTTTTATATATGTTGCCCTATGTATATGGCTCTGAAGTATGGGGAAAAATTACGCTTGGCGCATGCGCAGTAAAAAATTATTTATTACAAATGCTCATATTTCGTGTAATATTCAGATTTTTTAATTCATATTATAATACAATGCTTCTTTCAGTTATTTTCAAGTATTCTGAAAGTTTCATGCAATTCGGTGGAAAACTCTGCATGTTATAAGCAAAAAACATGCGGAAAAATTTGGTATTTTTTAAGAAAACCTTTTATCTTCCCAAATATTTGTGCTGTGTTTACGAAAATGCATGTAAATATTATGTACATCAAACATAACCATTGATGAAAGTTAAATCTCGTTATCAGTTATTTGTGAAACAGGAATGGGTCAAACTCCATTTTCGCCTTTATCCCTTTCTGGTGACCCACTAATTGCCCTCGTGACCGAATCTTCGTTATAAAATGTGAGTTCCACCGATAGCATGTCCTACGACATTCAGCATCTGAATGCGAACCATAGTATCCATATTAATTCAAATTTTGTATCATCTTCAAAATTGTGTATTATTTTTGGACACCATTTTTTATTCCTATGGGCATGTGTACTTAGAGTATAAACACAATTATGTATTAACTGTACTTAGCCACTCGTTGAAGAAAAAAAGCATAAAATGCTGAATATTTGCACTAATTATGGGTTATTGCTTTATGAAACACCGTATGACAAATACTGAATGTTCACAATAACAGCTTAAATATTTACCAAAATGTTAAGAAAGATATAAAATAAATGCAATAATAAGTTAAACTCTTCAATTTTATTCACAGTTGAACACTTAAAATTAAGATAGAAACATTAAGTACTCACAGCAATTAATTGCCCAAATAACTTGAAAAATTTCTAATTACCCCTTCAAATAATCTTATCTCATCACTTTAACTCTTTAAATTTTATTTAAAAAATGACTTGTTCAACGAAGTAGTTGTTTGCTACTTTTTTAACAGACCGAAGTAGATTTTGAGTTTGTACTTCGTTTTTGATTATCAATTGGCTGAGATCTTCCATTATTGTTACCCCCTTGTTCAATTATGTCATTTACTACTTTTAATTTTTTGATAAAAGCTTCCATTTCTTTGTATCCGAAATCTTCTTACTAGGCCTGAAGATTGTTTTTAAACCAGGTTTCATTTTAGTTCAACAAGTGAAAAGTCAACCATAACGTTGGTCACTGTAAGCACCGACTAAGGCATATTTTTTACAGTCAGTGACTATAGTTAATGCGCCTTAGACTGATCCAATAACGTTGGGAGAAATTTCTCTTGGGAGTTTATTGACAAATGCCTAGGACATATCACAATGCCAAGTGAGTGTGTACAAAATTAAATAACCTTATGGTTATAGTTGCAGGGGCATGGAGTGGTGTTATGTTACGTATACAATACTTCACAGGGCGAAAATATATGCTTTTAGTAATCAATTACAATATGAAAATGGTAAAATCCAAAAACTGCATGAAATATGTTCGTTCAACGCTTTGATTTTTATTAAGGTTCAGTTGAATGCCCCAAAAGCTGCAGATGTTTAGGTAATTATATGATGCTTTGGGAGTCCCTGAATATGTAAGAGAAATACGCCCCTGGATTTCCAGAGCAGCCCTTTTAACTTTCAGTAGACATTTGTGGTATTTGACAGAAGAAGCTGTAACATTTTCTTTATTTTCTAAGTGTCAGACTCTTGAAAACAGAAGATTGTAGCATCCTTAATGAAATACAAAGCTAATGAAAAATCACTTCTCTCTCGTGTCTCTCTTTTCCTGATTTTAAATCAAATTACCAAACTATGCCAATTGGCTGGACCAAAGTCAGGATTGTTTTTTCACTTGTTGAACTAATATGGAGCCTGACTGAAAAGCAATCTTCAGACTTTGTAAAAAGATTTCGAGTTTAAAGAAATAAAAACGTTTATCAAGAACTTTAAGTAATGAATGACATATCCGAACAAGGGGTGAAACTAATGGAAAATTATTAAATCTATAAACAAAAACGAAGAAAAAATTCAAAATATGCTTCAAACTGTTATAGAAAGTAAAAAAAAACTCCTTGGTTTAAGAAGTCAAATTCAATTAGGTCATTAAGAATAGAATTTAATGTAGTTAAAGTGAGGTCATGAGATTATTCAACAGTTATTGGAATTTTTTCACGTTATTAGGACAATTAATGACTGTGAGCATTTAATCTTTTTATTTTAATGCTAACTATTAAACTATCACATTAAATTGTAGATTTTTACTTTTTAATGCATTTAATCTTATATCCTTCTTTAAAATTTAATTAAATTTTAAAGCTACAAATATTATTTTGAACGAACAGTAATTATCGTATGGTGTTTCTAAAAAGATACAGAATTATATTATTAAAGATACAGAATATTATTATTTATTAATACAGAATTAGTGCAAATACTCACCAGTTTATACTTTATTCCTAAAATCATAAGTGGATATTGAAACAGTTAATACTGATATTCTAAGTGACTATGTACACAAGAACATCTATAAAGCAGTTTTAACACATTGATAATCATAAAATTTCTGAAAAAAATCTAAAAATTTACTATTTTATAGCTTTTTTCAAATTTGAGTGCTTTGCAGGCAAACTTTCTTGAACTTGATAGGCTGAAACTTCATTTACTCTCTATTAGGACCAAAAGAAATGGGAAATGGGCCGCAATGTTTTTTTCAACAAAAATGACTTTTTAGACACCCTAACAAAAATATTACAGCATGCACTGGAGATACTGTGAGCGTTTGCATAATGTCAACCAATCTATCTTTCATCAAAGTCATTTTGAGTGTTATACAGAAAGTAAGATTCTTTACGGCCATAAACAGAAAGAATACGTAATAACGTGCAAACATTTATCAAAAGATATACAGCAATCGGTGAGTTACTTTTCAACATATTCACCACTGAAATCTAGATAGTATTCATACTGTGGGGATCAATTTTCGTAATCCTATGTTATGGGGAACTAAAGCATAAATAATGTGTGTTCGCATGTCATGGTCTTTGGCATCATCCTGGCGCACAATACATTCAATAACGGGTTCTTGGCGACAATTTTGAGTAACAAGGATGGGACTTCGTGCCCAAAACGGCTGCTGGTTTCCACGATCATCAGACTGCAGTATTCCTCCATGACCAGATGTTCGCCCTTAATAAGGGTCGGCCGCCCACTATGCTGCTCATCGTAGGCATTTTGACAATTTTTGGAAAATTAACTGCACCTGATAAGTGCAGTGGAATTTGGACAAGCAACTGCTTGTCCAAATTCCACTTCATTACAGATATATCCTCGATGTCAGAGAGATAAAGAATAAGAAATTAAATTTGCAGCCATTAAAACTCGAAAAATTCAGACACCAGAGAAATGTGATCTACCCCATACTGTTGCAACGTCCAGAATCTCAGATATTTCCGCACTAGTCTTTTCCAATACATGGCTTGCCATCTCTTAGCAACGTGACAAACTTAGTTTCTGTATGACCCTCGTATGAAGTATAGATTATTACACTCATTGGTTTTCAATGACCAAGAGAGCGCCGGCTCAACCCAAAGTGTGTTAGAGTATAATGTGGATCTCTGGGGAGTAGGATTTATTAATCCTTTCAAGTGGAGTTACACTAGGAACTAATGCAGACCTCAACATAATAAAACCAAACGAATAAAAACAACATAAAAATATGATTTGTATACAAATAGCACATAAAAAATATATGTTTGTAGATATGTTGGTGATTCAACTGTAGCCGTGGCTATTGTTTTCTTAATGTTCTTCTTACCATCCGATTTTCGGGATCTGAACAGTCGACCTATTCTGGAATGGAAAACGGCCACAGCAAAATTTCCTTGGGGAGTAATTCTTCTTTTTGGAGCAGGTTCCTCATTGGCCCAAGGTGCTCAGGTAAAGTGTTCAAGCTGTTGAATTAACTATATTTTTAACCTTTTTAGATCTATTTCTGTCAACTTGTTAAAGTTAATAAACCAGTAAAATTCGGATGCTATCAACGGGATCTCACATGTAGCATTTTAAAAGTAACCCTTATTGAGTTACCATTTTAACTTTTCTAATGCGAAATATACACAAAAAGCAACAGCACATACTTAGGTGTATTAAAAAAAGCTTGAAGTAACAGTATATAAGCCCATCAAATAGAAGTATGAGATGTTTCTGCACCCGTAGCATCGTTATGTTAAAGTAGTTCTATTTTTGGGGGTCACGTTTGTTTGGTAGTCCGCGATTACATCATGGACAAAAATTCAGCGACCAGTCTCTTAACTCTATACCCTATGTCTGAAATTTATGGCGAATTTTTCTGGTTTCTTTAAACCTGACAAATTTACTTAAGAAACAATGAACATGAATCAGTAGGCTTATGGCGATGAGACAGTGAGACGTATGCAATGTTTGGAGTGACGTGATTATACAAACCATACTAATTTTTTCTCTCATCTTGAATTTGTCTCCCAAAGCCAGTCTAGGTGTCATTATCTGTTTAAGTTTTTTATTAACTAGTTTTCATTTCATTTTCAATATGACACAATATATTCAAATTTGTCTTTTGTGTCTTTAAACTGTATTTCCCAATCCAATCCGAAGACCAGATTGCAAACAAAGAATTTTTACTACTACGTTTTATGGTGTTTAAAGGAGGACATTTGCTAAAAACGTCTGGATTTAAGGCCGATGAAGAAGTGGATTCTCAACATCAAAAATATATTTTACAATCAAGAACTATTTTTTGTGAGTTTCTCACTATCCACAACATATTATCGCTTACATGCCTCGATATTTACGAGATTTAGCTACTGCGAATTTTTTCTGTGTCTATAAAGTGGAAATACTGCTGAAAGATTGTCCTGTTCACATTGTTGCAAAAGATCTAGCTTGAGTCAAGAAAATATTGTGTATTCGTTGACGCAAAATGATTTCCAGCCTTCAATCTTGTAGTGGAAGGAATGCGAGAACATATTCTGCTAGGGATTATTAATAAGAGGATGGTGCGTAATACTAGGTAATTAACGTTCTTTTTTCTCAACAGGCAATAGCCAGAATTTTTTTATTGCCCCTACATAGGCATTTTTGACGTGCTAATGAATGATATTTTAATATCTGATATTTTATATAAGAACTTAATGTTAAAGACACTTTTTAAGACGGGGAAGGGAGAGAGAGAAGATATGTATTTGAAATTCTAAGAAATATCAACATTCCTTTTTCTAAGTTGACGAAACGACACTGGAGATGTAAGGCACCTCCGCTCAAATTTTACTACCACGGTTTTCAAAGTTTCTATTCCAAATTTGTAGTTCCTTCCTCATTAAAAAAGACAAAGAAATGTCATGGATAATTCAGAAACCCTTGAAATGCGTGTTCTTTATGTTAGTTAATGTTTACAATATTATTTATTTGTCGCATAAGTTAAAAGCTATATAAAAAATGTCAGAAGTAAAAAGAAGAAGAAATTCTTATCCTGTTATTTCTGTCTTAGTAACTGCATTCTTCCATTAACAGGTAACTGGTCTTTCCGACATGCTCGCTTCGAAGCTAACAGCCCTGAGGTCATTATCACCTGGACTGATAGCTGCTATCACTTGCTTCAGCACCGCGGCAATCACATCATTTGTTCCTAATTTGGCAGTAATTTTTATTTTGCTGCCAATTTTCAGTGAGATGGTAAGATGTCTGAAAAGCAGTGGAATCAAATATTTCATTCTTATATTTTCTTATAATCAATATTAACCTTTTCGCATGGGCTGAATATTTTGAAAACAACCTGGTCTGGGGGCTCTTTCAGAACGTGCCTTTCTCAAGGGGGTAAGAAAACTTCACCACGGGGTTCGAGAAGAGAGGTGGTCACGATCATTGTGAGAAACGGTGAGTGAAAAAAGGGAGCGTCTTCTGTTGATAGCTGAACATTTGCGCCTCTCTTAAAAAGTGCACAGGTTGGGGAAACTGATGAAAAGTGTGGGAGAACGACAATGAGCCTCAACTTCTGTGCTAAGTGAAAACACCCCCAGAACTTCGGGTCATTCGTCAAAGAGCTCCCTGAAGAGTGCATGCCCAATTAATTATCTTGTTGTGTTCCCATCTAAACGAGTTGACCACATGTGCGGTGAAAATTGCTTCTCTCTCAGGGATCCTGAAATTTGTCACATTCCCCTCACAAGGGACTGTAGACTCATGTGACAGCGTGTGTCACAGCCCACGCGAAAAGGTTAAGGAAATTATTCTAAGTTAGATTAGTTATAGACTAAAGGTTAATATAAGGTTAATGATACAGAATTGACCGATGGAAATATTAATAATCTTCAAGCAATCGATCAAAATTCCACCATTTAAATTTTTCGGGTTGAAATCTAGAATCCTGCTCACCTTCTTCGCTAAGCATGCCAAGCTACCCCAAAGCCAAGAACACAAGTTGGCTATAAATATAATCCTGTGGTGGATATGAGAGGAGTTGCCATGTCTTCGCGAAGCAGCTGTACAGGATTGTAAGCCGGTATCGAGGATTCTGTTCTTAACGTGTCGAAGGAGATTAGTTCAATGATTCGTACACCAGATATCACATAACACTGACCCGTTTCGGTAACCTCGCAAATGACGTAAACAGGGTGACTATAAAAAATTATGGACCTATGCAAAACACTTGCATAGGTTAGCTACATCCTGTCTCAAATTGCTGTATGTAATATGCAGGGTGAGTATAAAAATAAACTTTGCCGATATGTGACCTCCTAGGTGCAAACCGTTCGAGGGAACGGAACAAAATTTTGAATGCAGGTATTATATGGTATGCACTCAAAAATGAAGTGAAAATCAATAATCCATCTCTCACGGTTACGATTACAGTGACAAAATTTAGAATTTTTCAAATGGCAACATCTATCTTTTTTTACAAGGAACCGTGCTTCTCACAGTAAGAAAACTTAAAATGGAGTTGGAAGCATTTTTATCGCGAAAAATGGCGAAGTTAGGTTGAGATGAAGAAGAAAAGCGAAAACAACCAATAAAAGACATAGAAGCAATAGTAAACGGACTATTTTTATATTTCAGAAATTTTCGACTTGTCCACCCTCACATATGATGACACCTTGCATGCGGTAGATGGTCAATGGTACTGCAGCACGTATACCATGTGAAGAGGAATCTGTTGAATCTCACAATGGCTGGCATTTTTCAAATCAGACACAGTTTGCGGATTTGATCAGTAAACTTAGATTTTTAAGTATATTCACAGCCAAAAATCCATTGGAATAAGATTGGGTAACCCTGGAGGCCACGGGAACATAAAGTGACGGGAGGTAATTCTGCCACCAAAGTTTTGTTTAAGAAAATTTTTACAGAAGACCCTACATGTGGGGGAACTAGAGGGTCATATTTGGGAAGAGAGGTTATATATGTCACGTAATCGAAGATAATGTAAACGTAATAATACATTTATGAGCAATTTGAATTTCATGTAACTCCTAAATAACTGTCTTGAGACGGCCTTTGATACTGCCTAAAATAATGTAGTTCAAAGTTTCGTAACTCGATCAGTTTTATTTGCAAAAGAGTGAGATTCTTTTGTTTCAAAGATTAGTGAATCAAGATTCTTTAACTAAACGTAAATAATAGAACCGGGGAACTAAATAAAAATTTACATTTTTCCCACAATATATTCATTAACTTAAACAGCAAAAGAAATAATTCTTTACTTCATTAAAATAATCTTTTAAATTTGAAATGTATGCCTATCGGCTAATAGAAATTATCTATTAATCTAGGAATTAGCTACCTGCCAACGATTAAACTGTACATCCTATATGTAATGTACATGCAATATATTTGATTTAATATATGTGCGAGGACCATGAACAAGTTTTTTACAATTCTGAATCTTTATACTATCAATCACCAAATTAGGGCATAAGGAAACTACACTATATGATCAAAAGTATCCGGGCACTTTTGGATTTTCACATGTTTTAGAATTTCTCCGGAAAGGCTTGACCACCTGCCCTTGAACTTCGACTATGTGAAGAATAGAGTCACATTTTACTATGAAAATTTGGTCACGAGGGCATTTATGGGACCAAAATTCCACAGATCCAAATCCAAAGAGAAATTGATGAAAAAAATCTAGGTTCACCCAGTTCCACAGAAAACTGATAATGATATACAAATTTCATCAATTCTTAATAAGAACATTGCTTACATGTATTTTAGGAGAAAATATAAAGATTTTCTTAAAATGTCCCAATTTTTTTTTGCTTTTAATATGCGGAGTTTTATACCAAATAATACGAACTTACAGAATACTTAACAATATGTTAGAGAAGTGTCCTTTTAAAATTTGAAGTTAATACTAAGAATATTAGGGGGAGTATGAGTATTTGTAGTAAATTCTTTTTTACTGCGCATGTGCGAGACATAGCTTATTTTTTCTTTTACAACTTCAAAGCCAGGTATATAGGGCAACTTATATAAAAATTCCAATTAACAACATTAAGATTTAGAAAAATATCAGCATTTGAATTAGTAGAATTTCTGCATTTCTCTAAAAGAAACAAAATGATCAGTGTTTTTCTACAAATTGATAATTTTCAAACTTGAATCATCTGATAGTAATCGTCGAACTGTAATTAAAATCATGAATTTTATCTATAAGTTTGCCTGGGTATTCAGCTTTATTAAATTCTATAAAATTATTCAAAAATTCAAGTTTAAAAAAACAATTTGTGGAAAATTCCTCATCATTTTGTTTCTCTTATAGTAAACAAAAATTCCGCACGCTGTAATGCCGAATAACTTTATAAATATTAATGGTATTTGTCTGGAATTTTTATATAAATTGCTCTATACTTCTGGCTTTGAAGTTGTAAAAGAAAACTTAATACATATCTCGCACATGCGCAGTAAAACATTATTTGCTACAAATGCTTATATTTTCTCTAATATTCATAGTATTAACTTCATACTTTACTAGAACCCTTTTTTAACATATTATCAAGTATTATGTAAGTTAATATTATTATTTGGTTGAAAACTCTGTATGTTATAAGCAAAGTACACGTGGAAAAATTTGTATTTTTTAAAAAAATACCTCTATATCTTCCAGAATTTACTTTTTTACGAAAATGCATGTAAGCAATTTGCATATTAAGCAAAACCACTGATGAAACTTGTGAATCACTATCAGGTTTCTGTGAAACGGGGCGAGTTCGGATTTTTTTTCTTCTTCATCAATTTCTGGTAGGTCCCCTAAATGCCCTCGTGACCGAATCTTCACTGTAAAATGTGAGTTAGAGTCTATTCTGTACATGGTCGAAGTTCAAGGGCAGTTGGTCCATCCTTTCCGGACAAGTTCTGAAAAACGTGAAAATCCGAAAGTTTCCAAATACTTTTCATCTTACAGCGTATCACCTAATTAGTGCATAAATAAAGTTTTTCTCTCTTGAATTTTTATGGGGGTCAGTATAAAAATTTTAAATTTTTATTTCTTACAATATAATCATCTGCAGTTTTCATAATTCACCAGCGGAAGGACGTTTCAATCCGATAAATTTAAAGTGTATAAAATGCCCCAGTCTGTTGCATGCAGACATATTATTCATTTAACTGATAAAATGAATACTGAGTTTTTATTTGTATTTTAAAACGTAATGCAGTCCTATTGTGCTATTACAGTAATAAATATTTATTATCTCCCTAATATATTATTAATATCACATGTGAATGTGATTTCTTAATTTATTACTTCCCTAAGATGATAGTACGCATTGTAATATGTTTGTTTTTACAGGCTCTGTCTATTGGTGTGAATCCTCTGTACCTGATGCTACCAACAACAGTTGCTACATCATACGCTTTTATGTTACCTATCTCTACTGTTCCCAATGCTATGGTTTATGGAGATGGTAATATGAAGAAAATAGATATGGTAAGTGAGAAGTCAAGTTAACATGGTAAGTGCCATGTCAGTCACCGGTGACTGACATCGAACTTTCCGTTCGGACAGCGTCACTCACCCTTCTCTACTATACAGTACTGTGCAAATTAATTGGAACAAAGACAACAATTTTCACCTATGTAGTTTAATTAATATAAGTTCACTTACATGCATGGCATAGCAATTTAGTATAAAATACGTATGTTCTTCTCTAGCTTTAATGATATTCTGTACACGTTTCGTCATGGATTCCACTAATTTAGAACACAAATTTGTGACGTCGTCATCATGAAACTAAACTCTTATGACATTCTCATTCATTTTTCTCTTGGTTGAGCAGTCCATCTTATTCATATGTCTCTTCAAAATGCTCCACAATTTTTTCAAGAAAAGAAATTAACAGTTTTGGATTGGCCTGGTAATTCTTCAGATGTTAATTCCATGGAAAATTTGTGGAGCATTGTGAAGAGACATGTTAATAAGATGGACTGCTCAACCAAGAGAAAAATGAATGACAATGTCATAAAAGTTTGGTTCCGTGATGACGACGTTAAAAATTCATGATCTAAATTAGTGGAATGCATGCCGAAAACAGTACAGATTATCATTAAAACTAAAGAAGAACATATTTTATACTAAACTGGTATGCCATGCATGTAAGTGAACAAACTAATAAAACAAATGTGAAAATTTTTGTGTTTGTCCCAATTAATTTGCTCAGTACTGTGGTTAAGAGATAGCAGAGAAGAGTTCTTTTAATTAGATAGATGATTCGCATCTCAGACGTGAGTCGTGGCCTTAACTTTCGTCTCATCAACTTAACTTCCACATACGATACTGGATACACCAGGAAATAATTTTTATTTTATTTTATGATGCCTGAAATTTTTCAACTGATTTAAGATATTATCTTATCATTTATTTCAAATCTGGTAATCATCTCTCCTTACAAGCTGAATGTAATTTTCATGCAATCTGATACTATACGGTGTACATTAGGGTGGATCGAAAATTCAAAGTGTCGATAAAATAATCGGCATAGGATGCAAAAGTTGTCTTTTAAGTGTACTAGCATACATGCAAAATTTTTTCAACTTTGTTTAATATCTTCCGGTGCCCCAAGACACTTAAATATTTGCAAAAAAAAGATTTTTATGCAAATTTCGAATTGAAAATTAAAAATAAAAAATGTGTTAAGGAAGCGATTTTACAGGGAGAAACGTAGAGGAGAGCTCAAAAGAATAATAAAAATACCAAAAAAATTTGGAAAATCATCGTAATGAAAAAATATCGTGTTTGTTTGATATCACATTTTGTAAGTGAACAAATTTCGATAAATGTAAATGCCAAAATGACACACTGTACATGACCCAAAGTCTTTGGCTATCGACTAACGAATTACGCTGCACTGGTGGTCATTATTATAAACTCAAGGAATTTTGATTTTGTTTCAATCATAATTTAACTCAGTTTATTTTTCTTTTATAAAATAATGATGAATAATTACAAAAATGCATCTAAATTTATTATGACTCATAAATAAAATAAAAAATTTAATGTTCATAAGAAATGCGCAACTTTAAAATTTTAGCATTACTTGAAATCTGAACAAAATTGTAAACTCAAAATTATAAGATAACAAATTTTAAACTTGCACAATAAATGTGGGTTAGCTATGTTTGGAAAGTGGAAAAATGAATTAGCGAAAAAAATTGACGAAATCGGTCCAGTCGGCTACCTTTCTATATAGAGATTGAAATTCCTTCTTTATTCCCCATAGAGGAAAAATCTTGAAAGAGTCCCCGGGCCCCAACCATTGAATCGATTTCGACAATTTTTATTTCATATGAAAGATCGTGACCTCTAGATACAAAATTAATGGTCGTTTCAGAAAAAAATCTACATCACTGTACATTTTTATGGGGAAAAATCGTTGCATCCCTCTGAACGACTGGACCGATTTCGACAATTTTTTACCAACTCATTTTTCCACTTACAAGCATATCTAACCAATAGTAATACTCCAAATTTATTGAGAAAGTTTAAAATTTGTTATTTTGTAATTGTTATAATATAATTTTGTCCAGATATCACGTAATGCTAAAATTGTACATCTTCTTATTAACATGGATTTTTTAATTTTATTTATAAGTCATATTAAATTTAGATGCATTTTTATAATTATTCATCATCATTTTGTGAAAGCAAAATTAAACTGAGTTAAATGATGATTTTAAAAAAATCAAAATTTCTTGAGTTTATAATTATGACCACCAGAGTAGCTTACTCTAGTGGATATTAGAGGACACCACTTGTCTAACTTGTACCAAATTGAATCATGAAGATGGTCACAGTAATTTTCAATTACAGTTGCGATAAGGAAGAGAATTATACTTTTAAATGTTACATAGTCGCAAGCTGTAAGCAACTAAGAACCCTAGAGCTCATATAAAGACGATAATATTGAGCAAGATCAGCAAAAATATGGTGTCCGTGGTTTACAGCTTCAGAAGAAATTGATTCAACGTATCAAGACTCCGCATCTGGTATTGAGAAGTCATTAGCCCCCAGCAGTTTAATAAAACATAATTGAATGACGTAGAGAGTGATTTGACCCTCTCCAAAAATGAAGCTGAGCTAATAGCTTCCAGGTTACATGAAAAGAGTTAACTTGTATCCTCTATGAAAGTTCCTTTTCTCCAAAAAAAGCAGGATCAGGGTATTTTGGCCTTCTTCTCACAAGATAAGCAGTTTGTTAATTGCCACGATATCATAAGTCTTCTCGGAAACTTAGTTGTCACCTTCTATAGTCTAGCAGAGTGGTAGTTATTTTTGGAATAGCAATAAGCATAGTCTAATGAATACTAATGCATAGTGGCGGCTCCTGAGCTCAGAAACGAGGAGGGCTGCAAGATAATATTTATCAAAAGAATACAATTTTAAAAAGCTACTTTATATTTCAGTAGGCCACATTTTTTAATTCCATTGCCAGATATGAAATTTCCTGCTTCTCAAACAAATTAAGTAACCAGCATATGACATTTACTACTAGTTTTACTAACAGAAAGTTAGGTGAATGTTGATGCGACTATTTCGCTGACGAAAAAAAAATCGAAGCTCCACATACACACTTCCCTCCTCGCCCGCTTCACTCGCTAACACTCTTCCAAAAATGAATATTTTCTTCAAAAGAAATCTAGCCTTCTATCAAGAGAAAGCAAATACTCAATCAACCGATGTGTTTCTGTTGACGCAACACAAATCCAAACCAAAACCCATAAACAGACAATGAGATTCTACTTTGTGTGGGAATGACAGAAAAAGAAGAATATATTGAAAAGAGATATCTTTCTCTTTCGGGTTGACTCCGTGCCAGCCTGAGCTGTGTTGACTTGGAGCCAATAGCCCGTCTAAGGTAAAGGTAGAAAGGGTTGCTTTCTCCTTCCGGAGTGTCTGCGCTGTGAATGGATTTCGGAGGGGCAGAGTATTTTGCAGCTCAGACCTGCGTCTCTCTTCGTTTGGATTCATTTTATGTCTTTTTTCAATTTTTATTGCTTTTTTTTACATTTCTGTAAGTCATTGCAATCTGAGAGTGGAAAAGTAAACAAATAAGAATAAAAACGAAAAATGCAAGTTAAAAAAATAATATCAAGGGGGCTGCAGCTCTGCAGCCCTAATGGACGAGCCGCAACTACTAATGCATATTGGTAATGTATATGTAGTGGTACCATTTGGTCGTTCAGTGTATTTGCTAGAAGTGGAAAGAGTCTTTAAAGCGGTCATTGACTTGTTAAAATATCACGGCATAACTCGATCGTTTATTTAGATCTGAAAATACTTAGCATTCTAATTGGCCAACAGAAAGGATTTACAAAATTCGCATGTGGGAAAACCGAGCTCGAAAAAATAATGCATCCAGAGGAAGTGGCCAATCCGTGAAACTCTGGAAGCAGACATGCCAAACACTGTGAGTGACGTGATTGTCAGCCGAGAGATGATTGTTTTCCTTCACTTCACCTCAAGGTTGAATTGATAAAGCAGTTTGTCAAGGCATAGAATGTCTTCTTTTCCTGCTTTGTCTTTCGAGAAGATCAAAGCAGGTGTGTTTGATGGATGGACATAGAATACTTTCAGTAATTATACGGAAGTTCGTATGATTTAAGTTATTGGAGTGAAAGTGTTTGAATAAACGACTCCCAACGACTTTCGGTTTAAATATTCCCAGTGTTCCATTCTGTCACTTCATGCGGTGTAATGAAGTTAGAACAAAGTACGAGATAGGAGGATTCTGACCAGCTTACATATGTGTGACACGTATAGCGCATGCTCCGTCATCACTGGGCTACTAGACATTACCGTCAGAATTTTTGTCTTTTGGTAACTTCTTGTTTGAAACTGTTATCGTTGGTTACTCTCTTTCTGAAAACGGGATATTTGGGGCTCCGAAGCTGTGCTTTTGGACAACAGGACAGTCTACCAAAAAACGGGACATATGGTCACATTAGACATCCATCAAGTTTGTAATGCTGTCGCTGAGTGACCGATCCGCCGATGTGGTTGCACATGTTGCTATTCAAGTAGTGCCTCCATGACCAATGGCCATCACTGATTTGAAAGTCGATTTCAGTTGCTTTGACCTCGTCTGCATTAGCTGGACTGGATCTGTAAATGCGTTGTTTCCATGAGTTCTCACAGAAACAAACCCACTGAAAATGACATCAGGTGAGAATGAAAGAAATTTCAAGGCACTCTCTTCGACCTAACCATGCATCCACTATCGTCATTCCATAAACATAGGATTTCAATTGATTCATAACTGAAACTAATTAATGCTTCAGTTCCGATAGAAATATTCAGTGAGTGTCAAAAGTTACAGTATGTCATTAAATGATGACATATTTATCACAGCTATACTTACTAATTTTTGGGACACCTTGTATTTGGCCCTCAGTAATTAAGTTGAAAAGTATTGACTTGACCAATGGCCATCACTGATTTGAAAGTCGATTTCAGTTGCTTTGACCTCGTCTGCATTAGCTGGACTGGATCTGTAAATGCGTTGTTTCCATGAGTTCTCACAGAAACAAACCCACTGAAAATGACATCAGGTGAGAATGAAAGAAAATTCAAGGCACTCTCTTCGACCTAACCATATAGCAATGCACCGAACGAAGTTT
>BGPR01004418.1:45213-63489 GCA_013235015.1 Araneus ventricosus | reverse complement strand
GCTTTTTTCACGTATTGCTGGCTTAATAATGAATTTACTATGATTTGTGCCTGTTCATGACGGGCCTTTAGCCCACAAACCATATCTCGTGAACTGATTTCAAATACGACTGATTGAGATGCATCAATGAAAGATGTAATACAAAATCTCATGCACATTGCTAGAGTGCTTAAGAAATAAATGAAAAACAGGATTGAAGAATCACTCTGTTTTAACTTTCGTCTAATACTTACATTTAACGATTACTTTTCTTTATCCGAGTAAAAATAATGCAAAATCCACTAACAAAAAAAAAAATTCCATTACTGAATTTTCTAATAACAAAGAAGAATGTGTGTTGTCGCTCTACAGGGTAGACCGCTGGACCTAGAGCTGTACGGCGAAATTAAAGGCACAAATAAACTTTGAGGATGGAAATGTGCATCTCGGAGCCATTTTCCTGAAATTTAAAAGAATTTTAACTAATTAAAAACAAGGAAATTTTGACGTTTTACCAATAACTCGAAATACAGCAGCACACAAAATAATTTTTACGCCATCTTTGTTAATGATATTAATTGCTGCTCTACACTTTTCTCTAATTTCATTAAATTTTAAAAATATTTTTGGCATAATTTATAACAATTGTTTTCATTGTTGCACGCAATTCAAACCCTATTATGAAGCACAGGAAAACAGCCAATACTTTAAGAACACAAAAGCTGGAATCTCCGTCTTCTCACGGATTCAGCTCGAATAATGTGTTTATGGAGAAATCTGTGAATGGTTGTGTTATTTCGGTAACCCTAAACCGGAGACTAGGGAGTCAGGAGACACGACACGCTCTTATTTCTTCCAAGGAAGACACACAATGTAATCCTCATTCAGGACGTCTCCCACTGCTCTCGCCAGGTCTCTGTAGAACTTCCACAGAGGGGAAAAGTCGCAGCTTTGCTCCCCTCACCATATTATCTTGTCTTGTCTGTACAAGAGGTTGTTGTGAAGTCAATAGCACGGCTCGAACGCTTTCATATCTTCTGTTTGATGCTGGAAACATTCGCTTCATATGAAAAATGCACTTGATTCTAACATTAAAATGAGGAGTTTGTTTATAGATACATACAAAAATAATTTATTGAAATGAAATGAAAACTGAATAACTATTTATTAGATTGCAAAAGAATATGAAAATAAACAGAATCTATATTTTATGCTTTTAGCAATTAAAGAAAAACAAATCGATTGAATTATCTATAGAAGCAATGAACCGTTTTAATTTACCGGTGATGAAATGTAATATTGTTAAAATGCTATATAAAAAAAAAAAAAATTTAAAAATGGCAAAATTAAGGAAAGAAAATAAAATAACACAATTAAATTAGTATCATTGCAACGAAAAGTTTTTAAATTTTAAGACTTGGGGCATAAAAATCTTTTTCTGCTAACAATATGAGACAAAAATGCCGACTTTACCTGGATGAACTTTGCCGACTAAAACAAAAGCAAATATTTTCATATTGCATATGCAAGCCTGCTCATTGAGAGGAAATACGCATTTCAATTAACTCTTATTTTAACTGAAAATTGGAAGATTGTATTGCATGCAAGATCAAAGAGATAAGAAAATAGTGAGGGAACAGACAAAAGATTTACTAATATAAATAATACAAATTTCATGAATAAATAAATAATGAAAATTTTATATCAAGATGGTTCTTTTTTATGAAAATAAATAAATCTTATGGAGGTTTTCTTTAAATCAAAATTTGTCTGAAATTTATTTTACAGAACTTAATTGAGACCATTTGTTAACAACATCGCTAGAATGCCTAGTATATCTCACAATGTATTTTAAAGAACGAGTAACATTAATTAATCCAAATGTTCATTATTCATGTTGGTTTGATATATCCATCTTCACTCTGCGGAAGGTTCAGAATGAGACGAACAACTTTCAAACTTGAAGGTCGAACATTTCATAATTCTAAATGCTACTTTGAAATATTTACTAAAAAACAAGCATTTTTCACTGAATTTAGAAGTATTTGCACCAAGCATATAAACATTATTAGTTCTTCTGGAAAAATTGGTGACAAGCAATATTATTCTACTATTTATCGATTCCTGTCCAATTATTTCTCTTTACTGGAAATGACAAAAAAAAAAGTTTCAAACACAGAAAATATAGAATAAATTTGTTCGTGAATCATAGTAAATTTTCTAATTATTGTATCAATATTTTCGTGATACATTTATATATCTTCATTTTATTTCGCACATTCCCTTTACAGATACAAAGTTTTAACGAGAGTATCATTATGTATAATATTTCCATAGAACACGAAAAATTTTAGAATTCTTTCCCTAATACAGTACAGTTGAAAAGAGATTTTACGAATTAGCAAGTAATTTTCTGTGATTATTAGAAAGCGTTGTAATTATTGAGATAAGTATTTAAAAAATAATTATTACTCGAGAAAGTTACTGTGCTGTTAGACATAAAAACTTCTCGTGGAAAAAGAAAACTAATGAAACAAAACCAAAAAAAATAATAATAAATTTAAACTGACTGGTGCATATACTTTTTATAAAACTTTTGTTGGCATGTACTGTGATAATAATATTGATGTCATCGTCCTCAGATCCTTAAAAATAACCCTTGGATAATTTTTCAATTCCTGGAAAGTATTTTAAAGAATGTTTTACTGTGATGGCTAATTGCAAAGTTTTTAGCTCAAATTCGTAACTCGAAAATTTTCTCTTGTTCCTTCCTATTTCCTATTAAAATAATAAGATATGGTCTATATTCCGAGTATTTTGATTTATATACGATGTCAAAAATAAAAATTTTATTTCTTCTGAATTATTTCCATTATTTAAGTATTTCTTATCTCGTGCCTTTAGTGATCATAAGAGAACAATTTTTAAAGGCTTTAATTCATTTAGAAGATCGTAGAACGTTTTCTAAATGGATAAAGATATAAAACTGTTAAGTGATTAGCGAGAAAACTGCAGTTTGGAAATCCAGTTTCTGCAGAGTCAGTTTCTCCTACAATTTAAGTTTTCCTATTGTCTCCGTATTGTATGTTTCCAATCTCTTATAAGAATTTTTATTTTTCATATGATTAACAGAATTCCTTGCTGTCCAATTCATAAATAATATTTACAGGGCTTCTGAAAATATTTCATTCAAAGTATTTCAAAAATTATTAATATTTATTATAATTAATTATTAATGTTTATTATAATTAATTATTAATATTTATAAAATTATTAATATTTAAAATCATATTTCTTATTTATTATTATTTATATAATAACGTTTGAAAGATTATTCCTACAATAAAAGAACGAGAATAAATAAAGTTCTCATTCTGCTATTATAAATTAAATCAATAGAAATTCAAACAAGTGCAAAAGCACAAAGAAATCAATGATAAAAAAGGAAGTTTTATAAATATAGTTAATTAGAAACAAAGCCTATAATTATAATCTAATCTTTAAATTAATCTAATAGATCAGCTGTGAAAAAAATACTTTATTATAGTCTAGTTTAGTTATATTAACAATCATTTAAAGCAACTCGAGGTTTATTTCGGGAAAGAATTGGTAATTTTGAACTGCGTTTGCATGACGAAGAGGACACCTGAGCTGGCACCTCCTTCTCCAAACTTTCGCGCCCCACCCGCATAAGCACGTCTGACTCCGATATACTTAACGTGTGCCAGGCCTAAAAATACGGCGGTAGTTAGTGAATCGGGATTCGAACCTGGATCCCACCGGCTGCGAAGCCGAAATCTTACCACTAGGCTACTGTGACCTTATGACAGAGACTAAAAAGAATAATGTAATAATTAAAAATCATACATATTTACGGTCTTAATCAGAATTTTGGATAAATCGGTAATATTTACAGCTTTTATACTGCTTTTTGATGGTTATATTAAATAATTTAACAGAATAAAATTGGTTTAGAAAACGCATTAGACTGTTGAGGAAGATGTTGCTGCGCTTAAAATGTAAGTTTAGTGTACATACGTAAGTTTAGACACATATCAAAATATCTATAAGTTCAGAAAGCCTTAAAAATTTTAGATTTTAGAAACTTATTCACCACAATCTTTTTGAATCCACAATTTGAAAAAAATGTGAACTATTTTCTATAGATATTTCAAATGAATAAATTTTTTATAAGCGTATGGATATATTTCTATAAAATCAATAAATCATTAATAAAAAGAAAATAATAAAAAGTAAGGTTTTTAATCCAATCTCAATTAAACTCTTTCTATAAATTTGTTGGATAAATTTTTAGACTTTAAATATAGGATGAGATAATTTTCATATTCTCCTGAGTATTTTTAACAAATTTTTTTATTTTAAAATGCATTTGATTTTATTGTTAAATATCAGGTTCAGAGGCTGTTCTCACATTTTTAGACTTTTTTTATGGTATTTTAAGAACTATTTTGCATAATTTTTTTGTGTTTTAAATATTCAGTTTGATAACCCTTAGTCTTAAATATCTTTCTGCACCGTAACTTGTATGAAATGCCGTAAATGCCTTTTGTACATCGGAAGAGGTATTTTTTCCCTTTCCTCTTAAACAGCTTTCCAAAGACCACAAAAGGCTTTTAGTTCGACGTTTAGATAATACTCTTTTTAAAAGTCCCAAAGGACCCAAGGCCCAAAAATCCATGGACACATCAGGAGATTTCCAAAATTGTTGCAATAAATATTTCACTCTAATTACAAACAGAGAAATAAATCCAACCGGATCAAATGTTTTAGCAACAATCTTAAGGATGTGTCGCTTAGTACATTTAAAATTTTGAATATTTTTTTTCTAATTTTTAAAGTATTGGTCTTAATATTCCAAAATAAGGCAAGAACTTTCATTTATCATTATCAGTTTCCAAAATAACATTATTTTCCAACCAAACGTTTTTCAACTTTCTTAGAATCGTTCCTGCTTCGCGCAAAACATTTATTGGATCAGTGGAGAGTTGATGTTCTTTTTCCAAAGAATCCTATCCTCACTATAAAGCAAATCGTAAACATGTCAAACATTTCGAAGCGCAGTTCCTCTGTTTGCTTCGCAACTGCAGTTCTAGTATTTCCCCGAGCTAGGACCTCATCCTCAACCTCACCCCTCGGACCCCATCCAAGAATGAAATTTGACAAAAGCATACCCATATGTGGGGGTGAAGACGCGGAGGTGATTGCAGGCACGCATGGCCCTCAAAGACAGTTCCCCCTTCTCCCATTGTAAGGGTCCAACACGTCTTGTAGAGGAAATAGAGGTCCCACGACTGTTGGCAAATAGCTTGACGAAAAGATTGCTCTAGTGACAAATTCAGGGGTTGTGCTATGGAGCTGCAGCCCCTCCCAGAGCTAAAACCGAATTCTTGGTTTTATTTAAAAATCATTGCAACTGTTTGTTCTTAATCTACCTTTTTTCAAAAATAATAATAAAAAAACTGTGGCAACATTTCTTTTTAACTTGACAGGGTCGAAAATTTTCCCATTTTTGTAGTCATTGCACTCGTACTTGTAGCGTTCACGCTGTCGAAATTAATTTTTTTGGCTAGTTATTTCATTGTGTTTTTTATTAAATTATCGAAAGCATTGTAGCGTTCTTTATGATACTTATTATCAGGTGAATAAAGTCTAAAGTTAATGCATTTCGACTTATATACGCCATGAGGTTCGGCATTCGTCACGACGATATAAAATTTTTATGACCTCAGCCCCCTCCAGACTCAAATACTGGATTCTCCACTGCGCTAGAATCAGAATCTGCAGGATTCACAATCTTAGTAAGAGAGCGAGAGAGTCATTTTGCATTTAAATTCCTTGATAAATATATTGCCGAATAATTGTTAATTTCTCAAAAGCAGGAAAGCGTCTTTGAATCTCCCAAATCAGAAAACAAAACTTAGATTTAAATTTACACCAAAATTATCACCCAGTATATTTGAGAAAATCGTATGGAGTTTTTATGAATATAATATTGTAATATCTGTACATTTCGGATTCGTGCCGAAGAAATTTGAGAATGAGTCACTGGCTTCTTAGTGTTACGGAAGCCTGTATTATTTTGCATATAAGAAGTGAAAATGAAAATGTATATTCTGATTAATTCTAACGAGGGTCATCTAAAACAACTAGAAATCGCAAGAACTTCGAACGCTGAAGGTCTAGAATAAATTTGTCCGCGAATCGTAGTTAAGTGTTCTAATTATTCTATAACTATCTTCAATTGGTGATGCATTTATATATGTATTTTATCTCAATGCATTCAGTGTACAGAGGGGTAATAAAGTTTTAACGAGCGTATCATTATGTATAAGATTTCCATAGCGCTCCAAAAATTTTAGAACAGTTTTCCTAATACAGTTCAGTTAAAAATAGATCTTACGAATTAACATGAACTTTTCTGAGTTTATTTGAAAGCGTCGTAATTATTGAGATAGGTATTTGAAAACTAATCATTATTCGAAAAAGTTACTGTGCTGCTGGACAGAAAATGTTCTTGTGGAAAAGAAAACTAATAAAACAATGAAAAATTAAATCGAAAGTGAGAGGTGCAAATACTATGTTTTCAAGTGACATCTCTTATTTAATGCCAAACCAAACAAGATATTTCCCCTAAAATTATTTTTAAACTATTTTAATAAAATTATTATAGTAAATTACATTCTATCAAGTTTCTTATCGGAAGATATAATAACGTATTCCGAGACTGAATTTATAACAGCGAAAAGGCTATAAATTTTTTTCTTAAAATATTTAATTGATGATATTGAAACCTAAACACGTGTTTTTAACTATAACCACGTAAAGCTTCCTCTTAAAAATGATTTCGTACACGACATTTACATCGTTACAACATAATTCGTTTATTTTAAGGCCCAAAAATTTTACTGAATTGAAATTATAATACAGCTATAATCTAAGCGCAGGGTCCAAATTGGGCAACTCCATTTAATTTTTTAACCCTTTTATTTTCCAGTTTCATATTGTAAATAGATGGGGTTCAGACGACAGCTTGGTAATCGAAAGGCTTCAGGTTAAAACACAGGGTTTCTCATTTTGTAATCACGGAATTTTCCTTATCGAAGTAGTTCAGGAATGTTTTTAATAATGTAATCAAATATAACATAGGTATCTCTACTAATAATAAAAGAGAATTTGTGCGTGTTAGCGTTCTTGCTCAGGCAATAAAGGTCTTGAAAGGGAGAAAAATTGCGAAAAACTGAATTTTGCGCCATTGATAGAACCCAACCAGAGGAGCATTTTTACAAAAGTCCTCAAAAATCCCCCTGAAGCTTCTTTGAATTTTTAAATAATTAAAAATTAAGCGAAATGTTGGCTTTAACTTAATAACTTCGAAAATATTACAACACAAAAATCACTTTGAAAACCATTTGAAAGTGCGAAAAATTACCTTCCCAAATATGTTAATTAAGAAGTTGAACAATTTTTCGCTAACTTTAATAAATTTTTAATGATATTTATGCATAATTTACAACAAGACTTTTCATTATTGCAATAAAATTCAAGCCGTTTTTATTATTTAAACAAATATTTAATTGCGTGTTTCTCTTTGATTGTTGAAAGCTAAGGAATTTACCTTAGATTTTAGGTGTTATTCAATTGGCTGTAATAAGAGTTAGTAACCGCATAATTAAGATATGTGTTCTCTTCTTATAACTTTAAAGAAACTCCTTCACATTGATTTAATACTGAGTTAATATTCCCCCTTTACATTACAAATTGTATCCTTATGGTTTTTACATCAAATTAATAAAATTTTCATACAAAACAAATATTTTTTCGCAATATATAATATGATTAAAGTTAATAGTAAAATTAAATTGATTAAAAATTGTTGGTATCTTAAATTGTTGATTTTTTAAAAATTGTATTTTGATGAATTTAATTCCAAGTGTATTTAAATCATTATAAATTCATTTTTTTATTATTGAAAGCAATTTTAGAATAATTCATATGGGTTTTTATCGATTTAAAAACATAAAAAGAGTATGTTAAATAAACAAACAGTATAATTAAAACTGTCAGTTTATGCCATTAAATGTTTTCTGACATCTTTCTCTATTAAACCTCAATTACTCAAACAAATTACTCAAACACTCTCTAAACAAATAGATGATCTAAAGCAAGATTTAATTATTTTTAGTTCATAGAAGTTTCTTTCGCCTGTTGCATCTGTGACTGGCAGGGTTAAGTACATTCTTAAGGTTGCAGAAAAGTTTTGAAATTATGAATTTAACTTTTAGTTTCTACAGTAAATTCCAACTTTTTTAAACGATCAGTAATATCATCACTAATGATTTTGAACATCATTAATTCATAATACAAGTCCTCACTATCATCATCCCTAGATGTTGAATCGCCATTAGGAACTTTTAAAAAATATTGTGCAGGATTTTTTTTTGTCATTTTCTGACATATGCCTGAATTCATTTAAAACTTAATTTATGTGTTACAATCTTTTTAGGAGTTAAATGTTTCTTCAAAAGAATTCAAATCAGTAAAATTAAACTTTAAATAATAATTCATAATCGGAAAGACGAGCTGTCTTTCTATGCCTTTTAAAGGAAAATTCTACTTTAATTAGTCACTGATTAATTTAGGAAATTCTTAATTTTATTGAGTAGCTTGGCGAATTCATTAATTTTTTACTTAGGAAATTGCAGCTTAGTTTAGTTTAGTTATATTAACGTCCCATTATAAACAACGCGTGGGCTATTTTTGGATTGACCTCGTAATTTTGAATCGCGGTCAGATGACGAGGACGAAATTTGAGCTGGCATCTCCCTCTCCTAATTCAAGCTATTTTCTCCCCACCGAGGTGGGTCGAGCCATGTTTACACTCCCAGCTCTCTTGTATTTAAAATTACTGCCCCTGTTCGGGCAATGCCTGTATCATCTTATTATGCCCAATAAATCCCGTCCTCCACATGCTGGTGGAGGTCTCCCCACTGGTCCTCTACCGGCCTTACACCCTTTTTGGGTAGGCCGGGCCATTGTGGGTATTTTTTTGCACCACACCAGCGGGAGGACTAAAAGATTGTAGCAGTTTAATAGTCGAATCTTTTCTTAAATGTATATTTATTTTTGTTGCTTTCTGTATTCTTGGCATACGCTCTGAACTTACAGATGCTATTCCAGTTTTGAAGCTTAATTTTGAAAGTGTTACCCTAAACAAAGAAAAAGCACCGTCTATACGTTTCTCATTTATACGCCGTTTATTTTTTTTAACTTTTTTATTTCATCACAGTCCCGATTCATTCGTATTCGTTGAAGGGGCTTCGTTTATACGACACAAGTAAGTCGTTTTCCTCGTTCTTCGTCGTCGTTCTAACATGTGAAAATTTCCTCCTTTTCCTAGTATGTGAACTGTGATAAAGATATGACGTCGAAAGCATTTGCAATTGGTAAATTAACAGAAAACAAATTGTCTGATCGTAATTTAAGCGATGATTAGAAGTTATTCCACCTTCCTTTGAAGACGCAATGGACTCCATTGAAAAACTTCAAGTTATTGCTTTTGTCAAAAACATATAGTAAAAAAAAACATCCAAAGAACTTAATTCGATTCATAATATTGTACTTAATATTCACGGACAATCAGCACGTAAGCGAAAAAACACCAAATAAGTTGGACGAAATGACTGACAACAATCGGTTACTTGACCTGTAGATTTTAGGTTGAGTCATGAAAAAATTCAACCTGTAGATTTTAGGTTTTTTCATTTGAGTCTCTTTCTTCGAGCTGTCTGTTTGTATGCGAACAAGATAATTTTAAAAAATGCAACGTATAAAAGTAATGATATCTGGTATTTACGCCAAAATTGTAATTATGTATCAGATTTTTAATCAAATTCGTCAAGGGGAATAGGCTCTTTTATAAACAAATGCTCGATATTTTATCCTTAACGATAAAACTAAGCAAAAACGACCTATATTTGCATACATATTTTAAAATGCCCTTTTTCACTATAATCTAAGGAAAATATATGCACTTGTTGCTGCTCTTTTTGTGTAGATAATACAAGAAAAATATATGGGCTGTAAGAAAATATAAATATTAAATTTATTAAGCTGGCAAGAACTCGCTCCACAAACAAATATCACCTCACAGTGCTAAAAATTTCCCTCCCGTTAACTTTATTAGTCATCGGTGGATTGGCAAAATACAAAATACATTTTGCTATACAGCAGCAATTACAAGGATGCATAAAGTACTAGTAAGCGTTTTTTCGTCAGTTAAATGTACAACAGAGAAATAATTCCAGATTAGAAACAGCTTATTCTCTTTTTATTCATAACCGATTTCTTGCACGTTTTTGACTCATAATTAATATTTTTATATGCTGTCAATAGGTTTTAAGCACCCTAAAAACATTTGTTCTAGTAATAAAAAGTACAAAATATTTCATGTGAACTTTTTTTACTGCAAATGAGAAATTATAGAAAAAGGTTCAAATAGAGCTAAAATTTTCAAATTTATGAAATTTTATCGTACTTGCGGCACATCAAGACATGTTCTGATTGCCATCAAATTTTATTTTTGTCTTCCTTGCATTAAAAGGCAACTTTTGCGCACTATTATAAGTTAAAAAAAGAAAAAAAGTTTTTTTTCGTTCCACCCTAATAGTCGGGGAGCTATTAGAGGGTGATTGAGCTCCTAGATTTAAGTATAATTTTGATAACGCCTACGTTTCATTTATACGTCCAAAAGGATGACGCCCAAAAGGATTTTGTAAAATATATATTGTAAGGGATGGAAGTTTTTTTTAGAACGATATCATAATGTGCTTATGGAACCGAAGATTTTATGCCGAAACTCGTGACAAAATTGTGCAAAATATTACAACTCAAATGGTGTTTTTCGTTTTATAGTCTGTTCCACCAATATGTATGCGGTACTTAAAATTGAAAAAGTAGTATTGCGAACTGTGAAGCGGCGAGGGGACGGGCCAGTGCACCAGGTAGCTTAAATTAAAACGTTTCCTCTATTTGAAAATATAGATTATTTATGTGTTCATGAAATGTAACTAAGGATACAAAACTATTTCTCCCTTATTTTTAGAACCTCAAATAGGCCATACTATTTTAATGAATTAACAAGATAAAAATAAAATATATATAAAATGAAAATGATATATAAAATGAATTGAGCATATATTATAAAATCTATTATTATACAACAAGGTTCTTTTATTCATGACCTTTTGTTCTTTAATTAGCAGTAAAAAATGACAAACTGTAGATGGTTTAAACTTGACTCTTTCAATAATTTTAGCTTTTCACTCAGTAAAATTTAATTGTTTTAACTTTCAATACTGAAAAAGTTAAATTCATCCAAATAAGTAAAGAATAATTTAATGCCATAAACTAAACTTCTAGTACTTCCGTTAATACTAAAACGATAAAATACAGAATATTCTGTTGAAGAAACTTTATTTCGCAAATATTGTGTTCTCGCGACTGAGCAAACATCCCGCATAAATTATTTGCATGAGGAAATAAAATTCCTTCCAAGAACGAATGTGATCTTAAGCGCTAAATATCCGGGAAAAGAATAATTACTTCTGTTATATTACACAATTTTTATAGTGTGCGTCGACTGTCTAGAATAACGTTAGCTGCATTAAAATAACTACTAAATATGTCAATGACGTATGAATGAAAACGTATAAACGGTGCTTTACTGCAATTGTAATCCTGTAAGGCCAAACTCGATGACAAATTCTGATTTCATTAAATAAATCAGTATAGTCGATTTTCATTCTGAAAAATCAATCAGCGAAGCTTGGCCTTAAAAGTTAAATAGCGGGTTTCTTGGAAAAGGCAACTGGGAAGGTTTCTCTTCATTCCATTCAGAGCAGAAGAGGGGTCCCTTGCTTTCAAGGTCATAAAAGGGGGAGAAGACCTCCTTCGTGCCCTAACTCTTCATCCATAATACAGTTAGATTACACCAATCACAGAACGAGTGACTGTTGACGTCATTACAAAATACTGAACGGTTGCTACAATTGTAATAAATCTTGAAATTGGCGAAACTTGGATAGCAAAAATTGCGATTCTTGCCTGGTTTTCGCCAAAACTGCGTTGAATAACGAGAGACGTTCTATCAGAATATTTCGGCATTGCCCGTTATACTGAAGGCATTCTCGGTATTCGTGTGCTAATAGGGAACCGCTTTCATTGTTTAACCCTTTAACTGCGGGTGTGGTTTATAAACCACTGGTTGAGACTGTGTCTTATGTACTAATAAATTTTGCATAAATAAATAAAATGAATCTTTTTTTCTTATCGTTTATCGTACCACTAAATTATAAAAATATATTTTTATAAATAAATATAATAAAAATTATAAATTTTCATCGTTGATTACAAAATGCATGCTTAGTCATGCATATATTTTTGATTAACCACTTTATCACATTAAATACATGACATATATTTTTCTTTTCTTGCCTTTAGGACGATAGGTTGTACTGAAAGTACCCGCAGTTAAAGGGTTAAACAAATAATTAATTACGTGTTTCTTTTTCATTGTTGAAAGTTGGGGTAATATTCTTTTACAATTATCCGATTTGCTCGTTCAATAATGAAGCAGAAAAAAGGGGCGGGGTAATTTTTCCTCCGCCAAGCGTCACAGATATCCCAGGGCTTTTCCATCTCTACTAAGAATAAAGGAGAATGTGTGTGTGTTGACGCTATACAGAGGAGACCGCTGGACCTAGAATTACGAAATTTGGCACAAATACACTTTGGAGGGTGGGAGTGTGGAGCTCGGAGTCTTTTTTTTGAAATTTTAATTCGAATTAAAAATGAAGTGAAATTTTAGCGTTTTTCTTTGATAAATTATGAAATATTACAACACAAAAATACACCATCTGAAAGTGCAAAAAATTACTTTTTCAATGATATCAATTAAGTTGCCGTACAGTTTTCCTCTAATTTTAATAAATTTTTAAAAATATTCTTTGTTATAATTTACAACAATACTTTTCATTGTTGCAACAAATTTCAAGCCGTTTTCATTGTTTAAATTAATATTTAATTGCGTGTTTATCGTTCATTGTTGAAAACTGCGGTAATATTATAACACTGCTTTCGCTTTCATATTTTATTTCATCAAAATGTTTGTGGAATCTGCAAAGAAATATATTCCGTAAGCTGAGTGATTATGGTTGCTATGTTTTCATTTTTTTCAGAATATTTTAATCCAGCTAACATGCCGTTGTCAAAAAAAATGTTCTGCGCTGTTTTAATGTTGAAATCAAATGCATATTTTGCAAGAGGAATAATAAAGTGAAGATGGCACCAACAACATGCAATTAGATGTTGCATGACAGGATCAGTTATTTGACTCTATTAGGGATAATCATGTAGACAATGAACAGAACAGGTGGAAGGCCAGTAAAAGAACATGGGTTAAATATCTACCACAATCTGAAGTTTAAAATTACGTTGTTAAAGGAACCATGAATATAAAATGATGCAAAATTCAATTAAAATCATATTCCTGGCGAACAAACTGGTCGCTAGTTATAGATATAATACTGGGTGTTTTTTTAAACTGACGCTGCTCAGGGCTATGTGTAACTCTATATATAAACAGAAATGACGCCAAATTTGGTATGAGGTCTCATGAAGATATGGGAAAACATATATCGTGAAAAAATAAATTAGTTCCATAAGTCGCCGACAAGAAGAAATATGGCTTTGATATCATATATCGCAATTAAAACTTCCAAATTCAAATTCACAGATACGTAAAAAATTGCTATAAACAAGACCAGATGAGTTTATATATATATATACAGTCGACGCTCATTATAACGACCCTCAACGTCCCACAGCAGAAGGTCTTTATAACGAGTGGTCGCTATAGTGGATATGATTTTAAAAAAATGTACACGTGCACGCTCAGCAGTTCCGTCAAAATATGCGATTTTTAAAGAGATTCCAACTAAATACTCAACTTATTTTTTTATCATTGGTATTAAAAATAAAATTTTATCAATTAAAAATATATTTCTAAAACATATTTTAAAGTAGAAAATAATGGGTGGACTTACAAAACATTTATTTTCTAAAGAAAAAATCAGAGATGGTTGCTTGTCTTTTCTACATATGTGATTTTTGCAAATCATAATTTTCCATTTCAGTTAAATAATGTTCTGTATTTTCTTGTCTTTCAAAAAAATTCATTTCAAAGTTTCAATAGCACTTGAAACATTTTTTATTCTAGGCTATTCTAATTTCCGCTCTGTGGTGAGAGGTAATTTCCCCCCTGTCAAAGTTGAACAGCAACACTGAAGACTCTATATCCACGAAGCTTGGCAATATAATAATCAATGTCATTTCAAGTTACACGTTTAGAAACAAGTTCTTTTTGGGAAAATACCGGGAAGAGTGTCCGTTGAATTCGGACGTTGTATTGGGATTAGACGACATTGGAAGGTCGTTATACCGGAAGTAAAATAACATGAGTGCACAGGGAAACACAGTTGGGGATTTTATCACTGGTCGTTATAATGGAACGGTCTTTATAATGTGTGGTCGTTATAATGAGCGTCGACTGTATATATATATATATGAATCTAAGTGCAATATCGCTTTCTTCAAAAATGTTCTAAATGTTGATGAGTGAAAACACACATGAGAATAAATAAAATTTTGAAAAATGTGTATAACATTTTCCTCAAACGTGAGGAGCAAATACTACCTGTAATTATCTGTACCATTTCTATTGAAGATTTGATCAAAAATTTGGTAAACATCTGCGATTTAGGTGCAATAACCAGAATCAAAATTCATTCTCATAGCTCGGTATGTTTTTCAGTCATTTTGGTCACTTATACACGGATATTTATCTATTAAACGCTCACCGGCTTCACCTGCCTGCCCAAAATGTTATACGGTGCATGAACACCGGCATGGAAGATACATAAAGCATACATTTTATAAACATAAATAAACATAGTGTCAGAAAACAAAAGCATACAACATAGATCTCAACATTCAGAAGAATCAAGAAAAATACTGCCAAAATAAAACAAAGAAATCTGAGTAAGACTAACAACTAAAAATAAACTTTAATTAATATAGAATACAAAATAATATTTCAATAAGAAATTTTAAAATATATATTTATTCCATAGGAATGACCAAATAAGAATAAAAAAAATAAAAATTAATTAAGCATAGAAGAAAATACAATAAACAGTTGCACAATCCGAAATTCCAGAGTTAAGAGTTTGTGAAGAACATTCCTTGAAAAGTTTTGGAAAGTGGGGTACAAAAAAATAATGTTCAACGGAGGCTTCCAATTCAAGCTCGGCGCTTGTCTTTCATCTTTCCATAGCCCACACTCCAAAAGAAGATGTTTAGCATCTCTCTTGATCTGCTCCACAGTTGCATTTCTCTGTTTACCAAAGAATCTATTGTGGTATGTTTTGAAGATTCTATGCCCAGTAAAATCTGGCTAAGGAAAAAGACATCTTTAATCTCTTTAGGTCTACTTTATCAAAAAATTCCCTTGTAGATCTAGCTTTTATTCAGTTAGATCATTTTCCTGCTGAGGGTCCATAGCTTTTTTCCCTTAATTTCTATCTAGGAACCATGATTGGTGAGGATCTGCAGATATTTTTTCAAAGTCGTGTCACGAGAACCAATGCAATAGGCTATATTGCCCTAGGTGATATTGTTACGAAAATCGTCCTGTGGGTGTTCGGTGGAAACAGTCCAACAGGTAGAATAATGGAGAACGACGCTTTATTCTCGAATATTCCGGAAACACGAAGCACGGGTAACAGGAAAACACAGCACTTGCACAAATTAACAATACCAGCATACAGCAAATCGCGGACAATAACAGTAATAGCACGAACAATAGCGCTCATAGTCTAACAGCTGACAAACTCGAAAGCGAACAATACTCCAAAGAGATTCTTCGAACTCCAAAGTCGTTCCAAAACTCATCTGAACAACTCCGGGTTTTTATACCTTTTCTGACAGGATGTGACGTCACATTTCTACATAAATCTCGATATCTCTGCTCCTAATAGAGATATCATGAAAATTCTTGGATATTCGAGAACCTTCACTTTGTCGCCAAAGTGTTTAAATTTGTCACCAAATCGACAAATGGTCGTCAAGTTTGTCGCCAAGGTCGGGGGGGGGCTTGGTTGGCATCCAATACAAATCTCTGTAAATGTCTATTTCCAATCATGAGACAAACACTAAAGGGAAGTGACATTACAAGTTCGTAACAATATCCTAATTTAGTATAGCTGAGGCGGTAAAGGACCATTGCTCCTAAGTACAAAATCTCATTTCTGTATTGTTTGCCATTGCCAAGTTACAGTGGCTTTAGTGCTACTTTTTCACCGACTTTTGCATTGCTGTAACAGTGACACATAATATCGTGAAAACACCGCAAGGTTCGAATTATTAAAATTTCGTAACTAAATGAGTGAAAATAATAGCCAAAATATTTCGACGATTGATTTTTAACTTCAAATGGGAATCTGCAAGTTTCCATCACTTTCAGGGCAAAACTCTATGAAACGTCAGAATGATTTGGGTTATTGCGATGTTACACGATGATTTTTTTTCAACCAAAAAAAATCGTCAATTTTCCAACTCATTTAAAAACAAATCTTTAGTGAGCATTAAAGTTTGGCTAATAACTTCCTTCGTTTTCACAGTCATCTTCACTACAATAAAATCATACAGATAAAGACAACTCGCTTACGACGCAAGATATTATAATTTACAAATATCCAACGATAAACCGATAGTTTAAAAAAATTGCATTTATAATTATACATGACAAGTTTAAAACAAGGAAAATCAAACCGTATCATGACAATTTATTAAGTTTAATTCGTGTGGCTTCATATTATTTTTAAAAATTTACTTTTTTGTCTTTCTTCTTTAAATCTATTTAATATTCTTTCAACAGATGTGTGTTTAAATGCAGTAGCTAAAACAATGGCAACTATTATTGTGTACTTAAAAATAATTTTAACAATTTATTAAAATGAGACAAAAATTTGTCCGAAAACAAAATTAAATTATTAAAAATCTGATTTCTTATATCTTAAAATGGTGCAAAAACAGTTTGTAGCAACAATATGCTCCGAAAATATTGAGGAAACCGATTCAATAAATCGATTAATTTTTAATTAAAAATCTAATTAAACTTTTGAAACTCCTTTCTTTAGTAAGCACCTGATACTCAAGAAATAACTACCTTCTAAATATGGTAGCTCTTGGCCCAATGGTCTGCCTTGTAGAATGTTTTGAACGATTTTTGTGTCATGGATGTCGGAATTTACAGACAAAAATGCCAGCCTAGAAAAATTATCATGCTAAAACTACAACAATATTTGACCTAATATATTGCCGATGTTGACTCTGTCATTCGCTTTGGATATAAATAAAAGAAGCATTAACTCAATCTTTGTATCTCGTCATTGACTTTTTTATTTTTTAAGACACAATTATTTCTTTTGGATGCATTCCAGAAAAGAAATCACAATTGGAGTGGCGGAACGAAAACGGTCGAAATACTTCTGTAATGGGCATTTTTCGTGCCATAAATATTCTTAATTTAAAGTAATAGCACTTTGTTAAAATCGCATGCTTCAACTTCTTCAGACTACTACTTATAATCAGCAAAATAAAAGAACAAACGTTAACTAACTAAATATTTCTTTTGTTATTATCCTTGTGAGATATAGTTACGACAATGCATCGGTTTCGGTTGTCCTGGTCTGTCTTTCTTACGCTTAGTTTGAAGCACATGCTCTTATCAAAATGAAATGGAAACTTTTCGCGTTTGCTGTGAGTGTCCTTTTGCCTTTTGTGTTACTTCCACTGGCTTTATCTTCCTATAAGGCAAGTATTTTAGATTTTAGATTTTTCTTTCAAAAATATTTCAGTAATAAGATAAACAGAGAAATTTGAAATTGAAGGTCAAGTCTGAAAGCAAGTTGGGGTAAAAAATGTTGCCATCATAATAAATTTCATATCACTTTTTCTTTTCAAATTCTACTATATACTAGGTAAGATAATTATGAAAACCATTTTTTTAAGCTTGAGAAATGTTTATTTTAATTTTAGCAAACTTTTACATAAATTTTCTAATACTTTATTTTCCAATTTTTTCCCCTCAATTCGGGATCTTGATAAACTTTTTCTTTTCAGGATTCGTGGCAAATATTTTTAACGTTCGAAACAGGG
>BGPR01004418.1:0-45203 GCA_013235015.1 Araneus ventricosus | reverse complement strand
ACGTATGTGATAATAATACTAGCTGCATACTGGTTATTGGAACCAGCGCCAATGCCTGCAGTTTCATTGCTTCCCTTGGTCCTCTTCCCATTATTTGGCATAATGAGCTCGACAGAAGTTTCCAAGAATTACATGAAAGTAAATATCACTGCATACAGATTATCTAAATTTAATTTTGTGGAATAAGACATGCTTAAAATGAAAGTTTTTCCCAATAAGTACAAATATTCTTTGGAGAATATACATATACTAGCTGAGTAGCCCGGTGTTGCGCGGGCTATCTGGAATAATGTGTCATTCCCTGGAGGAGAGAAGAAGTTTGGTCACGTGACACATGCCCAATAATCTCTCCTAAATAAATAAGGAGGAATTTCAGGGCTCGATGAAGTTTTAAATTTCTTTGAGGGTGACATTTTGAAGTAAGAATTTCGAAGTTTCAGACACTAATAACGATGACATTTCTTGGGCTATCTCGGATATGAAAAACAAAGTGAACATTTAAAAAGAATCGAAGTAGAATATTGAATTACATAAAAAGGAAAATGGAAAAAACGCCCAAAAAAGGAATATCTCAATAGCTAGTAATTATGACACACTAGATGTGTGAGGTGGAAACATGCACTAGTTTCCTAGTCCACCACAGACGTAGAGTGACGAGAGTGAGGAAAAAAATTATTATGACGTAATTTCAGCATCGAAGAGCGATTTCGGCCGTGACCCTGAATAATTAATTACCGAGGGCTACGTTTCGGTGGTGCCGTCCTTGACGGGGAGGGTCACGTGACGGCCGCTGGCCTAAATAAATACTTTGCGGTTGAATGAAGTTTTAAATTTTGTTAAGGGTGAAATTTCAAAGTAAGTGCTTCAAACTTTCACACACCGAAGCTTTTAACCAAAGAAATGTACGAAAGAAATCGTATAAATAAAGCCTCAAAAAATTATTAGGCGAAAAACACAAAAAAAATGTTAAAATGTTAATGTCTTCGGTTCAAACAACTGTTGCAAAGGCATTAAACTGCTCAGTTCAGCTGTAAATGAAATAATAAATAATGGTTTGAGCATTAAAAATGATGTACAGATTAAGTTACAAAATAATCATCGTATTTAACCTCATTATATTTCAAAAAGTATTACATCTGTGAAAATAAATCTTGCCACATGAAAAACGGAAAAATTTCCATTTTTTAAACGAATAGTTGCAAATGTTTTATATGTCTTTCTTTCTTTATGCAATACAAATCTAGACGGTACCCCTATTCTACCTTGAGATGTTGGAGCATGCCATTGTTTGCCTTCGAAAAAGCGTTGGTATTTCGCTCCTGGAACTCATTCAAAGTAGCTTGCAATGATTGCGCATATACAGTGCTTTAATGTTATCCTATAGCAAGAAATCGCAAACCGTAAGATCTGGAGACCTTGGGGAACGGGCTAAGTAGTCAGCACCACATCCGCAATCCCGGCATATCTTGATAAAATAAACCTCTTCTTTCATGGTACTTCTTAAAGCGAGAATGAGTTAACTTCGATATCTGAGCGACTATGATAAAATATAATCTATTTATTACCATAAAGATGAAGAGGAAAATCTGAAACCTTTTAAAAACTTTATCGTTCAGATATATCCAAGTTTAACCAACGATTAAACTTGGATATATCCGAGCGACTATGATAAAATATAATCTATTTATTACCATAAAGATGGAGGGGAAAATCTGAAAAGCTTTTTTCAAAGAATCTAAAGAGATTTTAGTAAGGGATTTTATGGTTATTGCCGGTTTCGCATGCCATGGAAAACTGAAAATAAAGAGAGATGAAAGAAATGTAATAATCAATTCCTCATATTGTCAAAATATTTTATTGCAATTTTTTTCTCTTTACTTTTAAACTAAAATATATAACATACGACATCATGTAAAAGCAGATGCTCAGTGCGAAAACGCGATGATTTACAAAGCAAAATAAATAAATTAGAATAATAAACATGTTAGCTTTAAAAGACTAAATTTTTTTAAAAATTAGAGATATAAAAGGAATTTATGTTTGCATACGAAAGTTAGTACCAATATTTATAAAATAAAATATATGAGCCTATGATGAAGTTAAGGGGGTATACAACTCTTTAAACCTCGAAAAAATGGGATAAAAACTGTCAAATTCGATACATTATATCTCTGAAACAATGCGATTCACTAACTCACTTAGCATAAAACAAACTCACAAAAGTAGTCTCTTATAGTACACAGATTTTCAAACCTTAATATTGGTATGTATTTATTTGAGAGAGTAATAAATATGGGTATAATTTTTGGAGAAAAAAATGAGATAGTCACCTTGCGCGCATGATTACGGATAACATATTGGTCTGAACCCAATATTTTGGGTATCTAAGTAATCCAAACAGTCTGTTTAAGAAACTGAACCACAATTATTAATACTAAATTTAATTTCTATTTTATATACCAGTTTAAAATAAAATGGTAAAAATAGTTGAAATTTCAACTTTTCTTTTTTTCCCCCAAAAAAAATTCTTTGGAGAAGATTTGTACAAAAATATGTACAAATATGTAGAGCATAGCACAATACATATTCAGTAAAGGTTTTATGTAAAAATATTGAATAGTTCTTGAGATATTGTGCGCGTAATATCGGAAAAACACATTTCGAAATATAGCTCTTTAAAGATATGACTATTTTCAATGTTTACGTTGAACAGCTGATACATTTTCCTTCATAACTTTCATAATTATGGGAATTTTTTAACGCGGATTGTTTTAAATTGTTCAGAAAAGACTGGGGAATGATATATATTTTTTTCATAAAATCGAAAATTTTCGAGGTTTAACAGTAGTTTGTCCCTTCAAAAAGAATTTTATTGGAAAATTGGAATGATTGTTACACCCAATACCAATCTGAATCAGGGATCCGTATCAGCGCTTACCTGCCTCGGTGTGGATGAAAAAATGTTAATTTTTAATAAACATATCTTATACTTTCTTACGGGAGATGGAGCTTTCCCATGCTATCTCAGCAGATTTAAAATACTATCTTCCCCTTATTGTGAATGCGGGGTACTTGGTGACCCGATCATTATGCATTTGAGTGTCGCTATACAAATGAGTTCCACCTTGGGAGACCCGCAGAGAATGCTAAGCCACTGCGGCTCGAAAACATTTTGTCTTGCAAAATTAATCGTGACAAGTTGATCTCTTGTTTTAAGATTAGCGAAGCTATCTGTGATCGTCTGTGTTCAACGTAAACTCTTTTAAACTTTTATTTTTAAACTTTTAGCTTTAAATTTTAGCTCTAGCAGAATTTCCTATTTAATTTTTTTAACCATGTCATTTTAATCACTTTTGCCCCATTTTATTAAGGTGTTTTAGATTTCTGCACCTTGTGTTTTTATGGTGTGTTGTTTGAGTGTATGTGTTTTATGTGTTTGGATCTAAATTGATTTTTTAAAACTATTGTTTGGGGTTTTTTACCTATTGCTGTTTCTAGACCCTAGCATTTGGTGTATCTTCTCTCCGCCGTTTTCCGCTGATTGAGTTGTGGCAACATTGATTTTGCTATTTATATTAAATTTTTAAATTTATTTCGATGTATCTTTGCCTAGCAGTGTTTCGGTCTTGTATGTTATTTTTTGAGCATAATAGAAAAAACTTTCCCTCCGGGCCGTGTAAAATCTTAAGCCAATTTGGCAGGCTAGTTCGGAGTGGGTAGTAAGAGAGAGAGAGCCTCTGATGCAATCATGATTGTCTAGCAACGCCGGGTATATAAGCTAGTTTTTAATAAATATGTCACCCGAAGGAATAATTCTATTTTTGTGAATTCAGGATGGGTATGTGACATTTATTGGGGGCATGATGGCTGCCATTGCTGTGGAGAATTGTAAACTTCACGAAAGAATTGCTCTCAAAGTTCTGCTTGTGGTTGGTTCAGAGATTAAGTGGTAAGTGTCAGTTTCTTCTATAGACAGAATTACTTCATTTCGATTTGGAAATAAATAAAATATTCAATGCAAATTGTTTTTTATTACAGGCTTCTACTAGGTATAATGCTTACAACGATGTTCCTGTCTATGTGGATGACTAACACAGCAACAGCAGCTGTTATGATTCCCATTGTAGACGCCTTGGTTGGAGAAATTAGATCAAACATTAAAGAAATACATCTTGACGAGAGTATAATTCTCTTTTCATTTAATTAGATTAATTTAGAATTAATAAAAAAATTATAGATGAATGTGGAGTTTACGGTACCCACCTGTTTCTCGCCAATTTTTCTTGGCGAAATTTCATGTGCCGTCGCCAAATACTGTTTTGGATGTGCAGTGCGCTTTTTATTGCTCTCTTGCGCATGCGTCACTTGAAAAGGAGAGATTGAGCACGCAATACCTGCGGCATTTCAAGTGTGTACCGGAACTTTTTTTTAATTTAAAAAAACATCAGAGGCTTCATTTTCAGCACTGCAGGAAAATAGTAGCTTCGCTTTTTCATCAACATTAGGAATCTATGTTTTTTTTAAAAATTCCGAAAACTGGAATTTCCGCAGGCAATGCCTGCGGTATTTCAAGCGTGTACCGGGCAAATTTTTTTAAGTTGAAAAAACATCAGCGGCTTCGCTTTCAGCATAGCGGAATACTCGTAGCTTCGCTTATACATTGAGAACCGAAACAAACGGAATAAAATACACAGTGCTGAATCGATATTTAAACTAAAGAATTCCAATCGAAGTTTTATTCAAATTTGAATGAATCGGCCAATCACCGGAGATGAACAAAACAGTCCAAACGAAATAAGTCGAAATATGGCATGATGTGCAAAACACCGATGTAAAGATTAATTTCCGCGCACGTGCGCGTGTCACTGGTTAAAACTATTATTTCGTTACCAAAACAAATGATCTCTCATCTCCGTTCTTGGCTGCAAAGAGTTGGCGATCCTAAAAGGAACGAAGTAAGTGGGTAACGTAAACTCCACATTAACCAAATTATAATTAGCAACTTTTTAATGATAATAATGCGCATTCATTCCTTCCATTCCACTAATTTAAAACTAAATGCATACGCAGTACGCATGCATTGCATATACATGTTTATGTGCGCATATTTAATTTATTGGGACTGCAGAGGGACCGAACACTTTTGTAGTCTTCAATAAAACTTCGCGATTACACTCTGACGAAAGTTCTTGCATTAAATGACAGCAAGATAAATGTTTTAAAAAAATGTGTTTGTCATCAGCTAACGAAGGTTTACGTATTTTGGTACTGTAAAAATATGGCGCAAATCAATTTCAAAACTACAGAATAGAATGCTATGGATTTTTAAAATATAGATTATTCAAAGTATAAAATTTTACCAAACAATATCAAGATAATTAAAGTAGCTTGAAAACTGTGTAAGAGTTGATCATTAAAAATTCATAATATACCTGATGAAATTTCTTTCATTAAATGACAACAGGAAGAATATTTTAAAAATTGTGCTTGTCATCAACTCACGTTTGTTTACGTGTTTTGCTTCTCTAACAGCATGACACGCATTAAATTAAATATGAATAACGATTTGATTTTCTCATCGGCAATGGAGGTTTTAGCATTCCTCGTATTTTTCAAATCATGAAACACATGGGATTCGAGCGCTGTGATGATATGAACAGAAATGATGATATAGTGAATGTCATAACACACTCCATTCATGTTGCAACAATTTTTGAGTTGTGATCAAATTTACATGTTGCTTAGTTCCGTCATTACGAAGCACAGTATCTTTACGATTCACCCTTCCTTTAAAGTCCTGTTAAATGCCATTTTGACGCAGACTTATGTCCCTCCAAAGTGGTCTAATGTCGTGTTGCGAAAGGAAAAAATTATGACGTTTTTCGCGTTAAAGTTAAACGCTTATAGCTCCGCAACCAAATAACATAGAGAGTTGGATTTAGTTTCATTTAACAGCGAAAGGTTGACATTGAAGTTTGCAAAAATAATTTTAGAATTTGTACTTACGGTTTAATCACAGTCGAGTTTCAAAGTTGGTGAAACTCACGAAAAATTTTACATATATAGAGTCACATAATCACACTAGGCTAATAGTCATTATAGACTATCGAGTTAATAGTCACATAGATCTACTTTAGTCACAGTTGAGTAAGGTAAGTTAGTCTACCCCCCTCAATCCCAGCGGCCGTTTCGCAGAGACAGCCTTCCGTCGATTTTTGTTTTAATTTATTCCTTTCTACCATTACCTCTTACAACTTTACCAACCTCTTTCAATTTTATTTCTCACGAACTACTTACAATATCCATCCGAAATGTTTGGATAATTGGGAGCAAATCGACATCTCTTTCCTCCAACACTTTCATTCTCTCATATGATCTCATGAAACATCGAAAGGATATATTTTTTAAAATTCAAACTGATTTCAGCAATGGGATTATTATATTCAAAATAAATATATGTTGTTAAATCTGTTTTACAAAACTGACTGTGGGAAACAGGCTAGATAGATTTGAAGCCGAAAGCGATGTTGTTGTTCGTCCACCGTGTTTTCAGAGATGAAGCAGGAGGCACCGATTAACTTCTAACAAGTCCATTGAAGTTAGAAAGCTTCATATATTTTCAACACAATGCGAAGGCTTACAAACGAAACAATACAAAAGCACACCGATTTACAAAATTATTTATTAACAAGAGGCTTATCATATTATTTCTCTAAGTGTTCTCAGGAATAACTTTCATGGTTAAATGCGTCATTATCAATTTTTCTTTTCAATATCGATTTTTGTTTTCCTCAACATCAGTGAACGAACTTTGCTTCGCGTGTTCCAAAAATAAACAAAAAAGCTGCGCGAGACACTGACCTACAATGAATAATAAAAAAGTGACGAAGTTCATATACCCTATTAGCACAAGATATTGTACGATATCTCTACGACGTTGTCCGGTATTCTGAATGCCGTGCAATATCGTGAAGATATCGTAACAATATTGTACAGCGTCTTGTGCTATTAGGGTACATATGCGTATTAGACATTCAAGATAAACGAGTGAACATTTGTTTCTAGGAAAGCATGCGGTTACGTTTTAACACAGTAATAGTTCCTTATTTTTCCCACATTCTAGAATTAATTCTTTAATTATGTTTAATTATTATGAATTTTTAATGATAAAATCATGTACAGTTTTCAAGCTACTTTAATTATCTCTACATCGATTGGTAAAATTTCTACTTTGAATTATTATATTTTTAAACTCCATAAGCATTCTATTCTGTAATATCGCCATTTATTTGGATTTGATGCGTGTCATTTTGTTACAACAGCAAGATTCGTAAACCATCGTTAGTTGATGAAAAACACCAATATTTTTATAATTATCTTTTCCTAGTCATATTTTCTTTATTTTATTTTAGACTAAGTCAAATTTAACTATGAGTTGGCGCAGTATCTTCAAAATAAAGTCACGCAATATTTTCTCTTTGCATACTTTGCCTAAGAGGGTTAAAGCCACGAAAATTTAGATAAGCAGAAAAGAAAAAATAATAAAAAAAACACAATGAAAGACTCAACCTTAAAAACTGAAATCAATCTTTAATCTGTATTTTAAATCAATGATCTAATTTTGAAATATGCAACAATTGTTTTGAAAACCGTATTTATTTATTAACAGTTTAATTCATTCAATTCACTTCATTGACTCGCTTTATGAGACAAAATAATATTTTCAATTATAATATTCAATAATTTCATCTGTAATGTTCAAAAATTCATTTGTAATGTTCAAAAGTTGTTGTTTTGTACACTTTAAGCATAAAATTTATGTATTGATATATAAGGAAATTCAAAATTTGCATTATTTTTTTTGTTGTTGTTGTTTCAGATGCGACCGACAGTATTCAAGTCTACAGACTTGAAGAGAATGGAAATATAAACAATACCATTAAAGAGTAATATTCGTGCTATGTATAAGTATCAAACATGTTTTTTATTTGTTTATTGTGGCATCTAAAAATGTTCTGAAAAACTCGTTTTTGTTTTTATTTAGTGTTTTTGAAATTATTTTTTATAGAAAAATTCGATTTACTGTAAAATGAAAATATTGCATACATAGCATCAATATTTCGTAACTAATTTTAAACTTAAATATCTTTGTAAGAGTTTTGCTTTGGTGCCATTGTACTTCTGACATTAATCTTGATAAGAAATCGTTATCAAAATGATGGTGAATCTGTTCACCAGATTTCAATCACCATTCTGCCAAAATTAAGCTAGGAAAGATTAACTAAACTTAAGACAGTTTTTAGATTTCGGTAGATAACATTGCATATTCTGAAGCTTTGACTTTACAGTTTGAAGTAAACTTGAAAAAGCACGAAATGAGTTAGAAACTAAAAACAATAATGAATATTAAATTAAAACAATTCGAAACACACCCGTAAATTTCTTAAGCTCTATAATACTATCGTAATCCGCACAGAAGATATGAAAAACGCTTGCAAGTGTGTTTGGTTTTCATGCCAATGAAATAAGAAATAAATTTCATGAAACATAATGGAATTTCCCTGCAGCTGCTGTGAGACGGGCTTTTCCGTACAACTTCACACTCTCCCATCTACGCGTCAATTACATATCAGAATGAAATGTCAGAGATTAAAACTTCGAACATCATTCTAATGCTAGACAGAAAATAATAATAATTTTTTAAAAATTTCCTTTTTTTTTTATGTCAATGACTTTTTTATACTATTTTCCATTTTGCGAGACTTTATTTTTGATGTGGAAAAGTCATTATTTCTTCTCATTTCTGTTGTATAACCTGATCCTGAAGTGACGACAGAACAAATGCTCAGCTATTGAAGATATATCAATATTGACAAGTAGGGGGGAATGCAGAGAGTTGAACACAATCGTATTTATTACAACCCTATTATTTCTCAGCATCTGCTCTCCGTTTCAAACTTTTCTCCCTCTCTATAAATGCACTCGTCTGTCTGAGGTCGAACGCCAGCCGCCAATTCGTCAGCGCTTATGCGGGTTAAAAATGTCTTCCTAACATAAAACTACACGTTTCAGATAAAGCTTCTTAACAAAATCTAAGAGGTTAATAGGAGACAAAAATTACGATATGAAATTTCAAATTTTTACGATATGAAAATTTCAAAACGTATTTTCTGCTGTTATCATTTACTGTTATAAGACATGTAATATTTTACAACAAAACTTATTGCGTCTTGAAGAATTTCAGGAAAAAAAACTGTGCAAATAATATTGTAGGCATCGTAATACAAGTTACATTATTATGATTTTTTTTTTATTCAACCATCAGTTGAATGGTTTCATGTTAAAAAGAAGAAGATGAAAAGGGCAAAATAAAAAGAAATGTAATATTTTGTAAAAATAAAAACATGTAATATTTTACAACAAAACTTATTGCGTCTTGAAGAATTTCAGGAAAAAAACTGTGCAAATAATATTGTAGGCATCGTAATACAAGTTACATGATTATGATTTTTTTTTATTCAACCATCAGTTGAATGGTTTCATGTTAAAAAGAAGAAGATGAAAAGGGCAAAATAAAAAGAAATCTTGAAGGATATAGTTGTATACATTTAATCCTTAAAGGCCCAGTGTTGCCTTTAAGCAACATAACCGATTTTGTCTTCTAATATCTTGAGAATAAGATTGAAGTTCTATTGCCTGTTGTTGCCAATAGGATATATACTGAAATTTTTACTAAATCAATTTTCAACATATAGCTGGCAGCCTAAGATCTGATAAAAAAGTAAAAATAAACTGATGTTTTTCACTTGAGGCCTCATCTATTTAGCTTTGTTTATACGACTAAGAAAACTACAATTTATTTTCTTTTTCACAATTTTAATCCTACAATGTTGAAAGAAATTCCTTACCCGTATTATTGGTTATTAAAATTCATCTGTGTTTGACATTAGAGAATTTTATCAGAAATTTTTTTTCTGAAATAAATCCCAGTGTTGTCAATTGGTAACAAAGGGATTTTTTAGCCATGATTTGGTTTGTTTTAGTTTTTCATGGCGGAAGGGCCATGGACTTGATCATACTGCGCCAAACAGAAGGTAAGATTCATAGAAATTTAAAAGGATAATAAAACTAGTAAAACGACAGATACAAAACGTACTCTAAGATATAAATATAATTAAATGTATGGATAAAACTTAATAGACTTTAGTTTTTTAGTCATAAACCATACTTAAAACAAAATATGATTTTTTAGAGTATTTTTCCCATGTTTTTATTGAAGAAATGAAAGACAAAAACCTTTTAAAATCATTTTTTTAAAAATCGGGCTTTTAAGGGTTAAAATATCTGATTATTAAATTTTAATGCATAGTTTGCAAAATTTTTCCATGGCAAGAAAAATTTAATTATAGGAAATTTTATTTAGAAGATTTTAGGATTATGTTACGAAGGACTACAAATAAAAACAAATATTTCGAAAACTTAATTTAGAAGATTTGAGATTCGTGCTTTAAACGTTTGCAAGTGAAATTAAAGATCACATTAATAATAGTTAGTAATAAGACATTAATTAGACAATACAGCGCACTCATTTCAGGAGAAAAATCTTTGCTTCATTTATGAGAAGAAAAATTGTTTAGAAGCCTAATATTTGTAAGCAGTTATGCAAAACGAAACTTTTTTTTAATCGGTCATTTTGTTTCTTTTGGATCAAATATTTTCTATTTGATCTCAGCAGTTCTTCAAGTTATTTGGTGAACTTTTTATCAAGCACCAAAATGATGTTGTTTGCTGATGGTAAACCGTCAGTGACATGTACAAGGTTACGTGAACAACAAACAAAGGAACAACTTTAACGAATAAAGGAATGAATCAAAAAGAATATGGAAACCCTTCTAGGAGGATGCCATTTTTTTTTTTTTTTTTCTTGTCTGAATTGGATCGTCAATTTTTCTAGTCCATCTACTGATGGCAATTTTACTTAATTTTTTAGCAGATTGAAACGAATTTTGGAATGAATATTTTTTTGTATTAGGGGAAAACAGACTTTGTTGCTAAAAATCCCTAAACCTCGTATCTCTCAGAGATTCAATTCAAGATTTAAAGGAATGAATTCAGCTGAGTGCCTGCCATGCTGGACGTTGGGGGAAAATAAATACATGCTGTTATTTACAGTTGGATTAATTAAACATGTTAATGGAAGGTATCTACATTGAAAAATTGTAGTAGTTAAAGATATAGAAGAAATAGTATTGCAAAAAAGGCATCTTGAAAGATTTGGCAACATAATTTGGAAGTCTCTCGCAATCAAATGTGTGCAATTATATTAAAATATAATTCTGAAATAGGAAATACAGAATTGGGAAAAAGATTATTTTTGATGCAGGATTATATATGGCTCATAAAGACAAATCAACATTTCGCAATCACCACTTTATCGTGAATTTCAATTTCATGGCAGATGTCTAAAATTATATGGTGGGTCTGTGTGCACAAATCGGTAATCAATTTCAAAATCGAATTTAAGTGACGTCAACATTCGCGTTTGCATACGTTATCCTGGAATTCATTTCTACATATTTTAAGCATTATTTCTATTTGTAATATCTTCATTTAGTACTACACTTAAGAAAACATATAAATTAAAACGTTTATATTTCAAATTTGCCATGCTCGTAATGCTTTACTACTAATAATAATTATTATTATTGCTTACAGGGGAAATGATAAATTTTCCGCCCTGAAAGTGACTTTGCTCTTGGGTGTCAGTTATGCTGCCAATATTGGAGGCACTGGAACAATAATAGGAACTACTCCAAATTTAGTATTAATGACAATACTTCAAAAGTAGGTAGCTTTTGTTTTAGTTCTTCGGATTGTTTTATTGTTTATAACCATTTTAATATCGAAACTGTCTATAAATATAGCTTGTATTTTGCTGATATGGTAAAAAAAATCTGACAGATTTTATAAAATTATTTTGCTTGATATAATTTACGCAAGATTGGCGTAATGATTTTATTTCTATTATTCTTGTTCAAACGAGTTTTCTTCTGACTAGCTGCCTTTGGCGACCAACTTGTTTACTCGCAACATTTTTCAGCTTTAGATTAAATTTTATCACCCTTATAAATCATGGATTTCGGTTCATGACCTGCATAGATTGCATGAATAATTAATTGGAAAGTCAATTGACTGAAAATGAGTCCCATGACTTGAAAACCACTTTCAATGAACAAATCATTGTTTAAAAAATCGTTTAGATTTCGTTCGTCTTCTAACGGAAATAACTTCCACAATAACAAAAAAACTAAGGAGGCAACATCCCTTCTTGAAATTTCTGGATACGTAGATCCATATTCACAGTTGTTTTTATTTTAGTAAGAGGGGGACTGTTCATGGGCAGTTAACTTAATGGTAGTGGTCAATTGGTAGTATGTCGAATTAATGCGGTAGAGATGCTAAATAAAGCTGTAGTCATTTTTGGTGTATTCTTATATCTACATGCTGCCTCATATTGTCTTACTGTAATAAAATTCCTCGAATGGTTAGATAGTTTACTTTTGATTGCAGTCTGAACTGGTGTAAGTCCTTGTCAATACGAATCGTTACAGCTTGTACGTACCAGGTATAGAGGATAATACCTCCGGTAAATCACCAAAAAAAAAATGTGTAACTTTCTTCAGCAGAAGATCTTTTATGACCAATGTTTTCTGAAGAAGGATTTATCGCTCTTCAAATTTTTGAAAAAGTCTCATTTTTATTATCTATACTTATAAAAGGCAATGTTTGCGTGTGTGTGTACTATGTCCAGACGAATCTATCGCACTTACAGCCATGAAATTTGGCACCGAGGTAGACGTAATGATGACTCAATGCACCTCGAATCCAGAATTTTAAAATTTAATCTAGAACATTTTTTATTTAATGTTTTGTGTTGTTTTGGGTAATTTATGGTACGTTTACGGCTGTAGTATCTTTTTTAATGATCGTTGAAAAACAAACAATGCACCATCGGATAGAACAAAATTTTCGTTCCAATGAAGCTTGTTTTGAGTTTCCAACATAATTTACTGAATTTTGAGAAATTTTTAAATAATAGTCACTTTTATAGTAATTTTTGATAAAGATTTCTTCAAATTCTCGCATCTGACGTTCTAATAACTCTAGAATTTTCTTTTTTTATTCAGCTTATAACTGGAACGTTTTTGTGGGATTTAGAATAAGAACGGTTAAAATATCTTATTCCGTTTTTTTAATTAATTTTTCCCTGATCAGTTCAAACAGTTTTTTTGCTAGCGATATTTGACAGCCAGAGTTTCTCCGGACGATCCCAGAATGCATTGTTGCTTCCTCGCAGGAGGTAACGTAATATGCTTTCATTCCCAGCCTGCATTTCTACAATCCGATTCCTTCCGGTGACGTCATTACATTCGCGTCATTGTCGAGAGGAAAAATAAGCGGGAAAAGCAATAATGTGTATCTTTTGTTTTTATTTAGTTTTCAGAACTTTTACGTGTCATTGTGGACATTTTTTTCCCATTTTGTCGAAGTCCTGATTCCACGGACAACGCTATATAATGCTATAAGCAAAACCTGGGGCATATTGTTTCCTTGACATAAGCCTTATTTTTGCGTATACAAAATTTTGTTATAAATAATTTTTTGAGCTGCATATTAAAATAGTACGCTCTCTGTCCTTTTGTGGTACTATACGTGTAAGCAATCTTTATTGTTTTATATTGCTTGCAATCTTATATTGGATTTGGGTACAATGTAAAATATGTTAATTTTTAGGCTATATCCAGGTAGTGATGAGATCACTTTTGCTACTTGGATGATGTACAACGTTCCTGGAGTACTTCTGTGTATATTCTTTGGTTGGCTCTACCTATGGTTGGTAAACATATACTTCTCGTAAGTATAATTTTAGTGAAATATCCATTTTAATGGCATTAATTTAATAAATTTGAAGTTAATTAGCTAAACAAATTTTGTAACTGAACAAAACAATGAGCACGTGAAACTAATAAAAACAATGACTGTCAGAAATTTTCTTATAAGCAAAATTCTTTCAACTTATTTTAAATAAAGAAATTAAGATACGAATACTTTTAGTGAAGGTCACATAAAGAAAATTTATTTTATGTTCAATTAAATGTCTCAAAAGAAAAATTATTAAGATTATTCATTTTAAATAAATGCAATTATTGAAAAGAAAGGAATTGGAATTCTCTAGTCCAGAACATCGTAGAATAATAATGTTTTAGGCCTGACTTGTCTGGCTTGTTTGCATCAACCGTTGCATTCTTTCCGTATAATAATATTTTACATTCCTTTTTTAATAAAGTTTACCAATTCATAAAATTGTTACCAAATATCATGATAAAGCATTATTTATTATTTCTTCTGCGTTTGTTTAATACTATTTCGTCGTCGTTTCTAAATGATGTTAAGGAATTCATAAAGTAACATCAAAATAATGCAAAATGCGAGATAGTCTCATTAAATTTGAAACAAACATACTCAAGTAAGTTTTGGGAAAATTAGATATTTTTCAAATTTAAATTTGCTCCTTTTTTTAATTTAAGTTTTACAGAGAAAGACGACTCCATAATTAAAGAAACCACTGATCATTTCAATAACAAACAAATATATTTCATCATCCGTTGTATAATAAATTTTGAAAAAATTTATTAAAATTAAAGAAAAGGTTAAAATAAATTAAACCACTGAAAAGTTAATTTTTTTTAGATTTTTAAGTGGTGTAAAAATGGCTTTTATGCGATTATAGGCTCCGAAGTATTGAGGAAAAACTAAAACTTCGATTAATTTTTAATTAAAAATCTAAATAAAATTTTGAAAAAGTTTTCTTAGTGAGCACCTACAGCCCCAAGAAGTAACTACGTGCCACATTTGGTGCTCTAGGACAAACGATACACCCTACAGAGAGTTTTGACTGGCACTGCTTGTGAATAATATTTCATGGTGGCTAATTATTTCTTGTTCGCTGCTTATCGACAGACATTGCACGAAAATAAGTAGCAAATAGCTTAGTTTAAGCAACGGAAAATAATAATAATAATAATTACTTTCGCATGTAAAATGCTTGCCAGATAATAATATCTCATTAGGTACAAGGTATATAACTAGTAATTTGACCTGTCCTTACGGACATACAAATCTCGAGCCCCTGACAGTTCCGAAGAACGCCAGCAAATTCGAGTACAAAATTCCTTCACAAAGTGCACTGTTTCATAGGAAAAAATGTTAAAATTACCAACACAATTTCTCACAATTTCAAATTCCTATACACACTTTCAAACTTTCCTAACCACAAAATCTTGATTAATTACCAAATAACATAAATTAAAATACAATCATAAGGAAAATAAATAGGAAAAAAAGAAAGCTTAAAAAATATATATACAGGAAACCACAAATTAAAACCTAAACGTGCAACACACTGCATCACAAGAAAAGAGCTAAATCAACCTATACGCAATTTCTTATCATAGTTTCAAATTTTCCTGTACATAATTTCAAACTGTCCAATACACAATTTCTTGAATAATAGTTCACAGGCTTAATAATAGTTTTCAGTCTCACTTCTGTAGCGTAATCAAAGTTGAGAGTGATTCCAATTTCTTCTAAATTTTTAATATCTTAGTGTTGCTGCCAAATTTCGTTCTTTTCTTTGATCTTAACGTCGATTGGTGGGCAACCTGTCAAAAGATTCAGAGCAAACGTAGAAACTGTTTTGTACGTTCTAGCAATGGCCAAGAGTATTAATTTTAGAATTTATCGATTTTTATAACATGTTTTTTTACATTCCTCTTCTTCCATTTCTTTTCCATTACAGGAAAATAAATCACAATGATGAATCAAAGGACGAAATTTATGGAATAATTTCAAAAAGATATGATCGATTGGGCTCGGTATCGTAAGTTTTTTGCCTTTTTCATCATAGTAGAATAAATTTTGGGTAGGAAAATATATTATGTTTTTACAGAGTAAGGAAGAATAATGACTGAAAATTTCTTAAAACACTCTTTAGTCTGTCTCAGTGGCGAATCCAGAATGTGGGTCTGGGAGGGGCTGAGGTCATAAAAATTTTATATCGTCTTCATGAATGTCAAACCTCATGGCTTATGCAAACCAAAACACTTTAATTTTACAGACTTTACTCACCTGGCAATAAGAATCTTAAAGAACACTATAATACGTTCGATAATTTTATAAGAAATGCAATAAAATAACCAGCCAAAAAATGTCTTCGACCGTGTCAACGCTACAAGTACAAGTGGAATGACTAGAAAAGTAGGAAAATTTTCGAGTCTATCAAGCCAGAAAGCAATGTTGCCATGTTTTTATAATTTTTTTAAGAAAGGAAAATTAAGAACAAACAGTTGTAGTGATTTTAAATAAAATCAAGAATTCTGATTTAGCTCTGGGAGGGGCTGCAGTCCCATAGCCCCCCCCCTGGATTCGCCACTGGTCTGTCTTATTTTGTTTTGTATATCTTATATTATTTTTGACAGAAATATTTTAAATTATGGAAAAAGAGGAAAATATTTTTTTTCCTCAAACAATTTCCTGATTGTGAGAGATGTGAGAATTAAGACTTTTAATTGATTTTTTTCTTAATGTTTCTTTAAATAGTATCAATATCTAAGTAATCAGAATCACAGTTCTAAACAATCAACGTTTTAAAACAACTGAAAAAATTTAATGCTAATTTAACTTATCATTATAGAATACAAATTTCGTCTACTAGTCGTTCCGAAAAAAACAAGCACTGTCGATGCTTGGATTAGAGCTCTAATTTAAGTTAAAACAATAGAAACTTTACATTACACTACGACACACCCCTGACTCCGGTGATAAAAATCTCCGGTTTGCAGTTTGGATGGGTGTGCGAAGAAACTTTATTGAACAAAAAAAAATTTCATACAGTGTTTAAAGATCGACGAAATGCATGGGAAAATTATAAAAACAATGAAAAATGAGTATTTATATAAGAAAAGAAAAACTCGCGAAACAAAAACAGTTTTAATGACAGGCCCCAAAAGTTCGCTGTGTCTATAAACTTGTTGGAGGACTGATTAGGGTCCTAGTTATTGAACCTCTAGAGGGTTGGAGTCCATAAATCTGAGGTCTTGGTGAAGGAGAGAAATCTGGGTCTGAGTCGGATGAACTGGTTGCGTCCAGTGGGTGTTTATGAGATTCTCATCTTCATTGAGGAAGGATATAAGTTTAGCTATTTTTATTCTTGATAGTTTATTTAATAGTAAGTGTTTCCTCCAAAGTTGAGTATTTTCTGCACTTGGTTTTGTAAAATGATAAGATAACGTAAAGTGACAAGAAGTTGCGTAGTGGAGAGGATCTCCCTTTTCCCAGTATGCGCAGGTAAAGGAATGATGTAGCCAGAATCTATAGATATATCTGGGAAAAGGACCGTGGCCTTTAGCGAAAAGGAAGGATTCTCTTGACCATAAGGCTTGGGTTAGAGAGAAGACAATAAAAACTGTAGTAAGTGTCGAATTGGTTAGTGACCGAAGGCAATCCCTGCACCGAACCCTGTACCTCAACCTACAAACAAGTACTGGCAGGGACTAGTTCTACTTAGCAACATGGAAAGGGCAGTTTCTAACTCAAAGTACAGTACTTCATAAAATAAGTAATCTTAGTTACGAAAGTACTAAAGTTACCAATTAATATTGATTCTCCTACACACAATTTCTTGATTAAAAAAAATCAGCATTAGAAAATCGGAACAATAATAATAAAAGAAATTGAAGAAGAAAACCGAGCTACAAAATAACATAATACAGTACATCCAGTGGCGAATCTAGGATTCGGGTCTGGGGGGGATCTGAGGGCATAAAAATTTTGTATCGTCGTGGCGAATGTCAAACCTCAAGGCTAAAGTTACCCAAAACTCTTTAACTTTACAGACTTTACTCACCTGACAATAAGAATCATAAAGAACAATACAATACCTTCGATAATTTAATAAAAATTATAATGAAATAACTAGCCAAAAAATGTCTTCGGCCGCTTCAAAACTACAAATACGAGTGGAATGACTACAAAAGTAGGAAAATTTTCGAGCCTGTATAGCCAGAAAGCAATGTTGAAACGTTTTTATTATTTTTTAAAAAAAGGGAAATTAAGAAAAAACAGTTGTAATGATTTTAAATAAAATCAAGAATTCTGGCTTGGCTCTGGGGGGCTGTAGCCCGATAGCCCTCCCCCTGGATTCGCCACTGAGTACATCAAAATCAAAAAGAATTCAAAAGCATTTGCAGATGGTATGAAAGTTTCTTTTGTTTTATTTATTTGACAGTTTTGTTGTCTTCAAATTCCAGTCTTTTAAATTCCAATCGAGCTGTTTATGACAATATAATTTTAGACATTTTTATTTTTTCTTATGCTGCTGTTTATATTTTGTCATTATCGTACGATAACATGATGATGTTTTGGGCAAAAGATAAGTGGTCAAAGAACAGTAATGAGTTGACATCAAGCGAATGCACATCGGAGAGCCTATCAAATACTAAGAAAAAAATGTAATTGGAAAACTTATCTAACTCTATTCAAAATTAAATTTCTTTCATCAGAAATCTAATCATTACTTCGCTTAGATAAAATAGCAGGTGAAAATTAAATTCAATGTATTATGTTGAGGATGTGCATGATTTTAGTAATTAAGCGAAACTCCATAACTTAAACATTCGTTGCCCGTTTCATTTTGATAAATTTGAATTGTTTTTACTGTGAAATACAATTCTTAGTTGAATTTCATCCGGTATTGGACCTAATTACTAATCATTCTCTAGCGATAATGGAAGACTCCATAATTTGAACATTAGTTGACAGTTGCCTTCTAATCATTCCGAGTGTTTCTGAACTGTGTTATAAAATCTCTGGGTGAAGTTCATTCTGTAATTGATGAATTATCATAGCGTAAAGATAAAGGGAAAGTGTAGAATTTCAAAACCTGTCTCCAGTTCCCTGCTAAAAAATTACCATCATTTATGAACATTGAAATAAAATTTCTGGCTAAATTTCATTCTGTGATGGAATTCATAATCAATCATTGCCCCAAGGATCACGGGAGGCTCCATAATTTAAACATTCATAGTCTTGTAATATACGGAGATTATTTTTGAATGATTTTTAATTTTTATTATGAAATACCAATTCCTAACCGAATTTCATTCCGTTATGGGCCTAAATGCAAATCATGCAAGGTGACGCTCTCCTAAATTCCAGAACTTTGGCACAGTAAAAAGTGATGCGATATTGTTGGTTCTGGAGTGATGTGGAAATTTGTGTTTATCAGTTTAGAATACAAGTACCTTTTTTTATTTATTTATTGTCTATTTTAAGATTTTTTTCATGGCTTAATCCCGATTAATTTTTGCACTCTGAAATTATGTTTGCTTGTGGAATTCTTTCAGGCATCCAGAATAATGGTCAAAATATATAATTATGTAATTTATCATTGTCGATTTATGACCTGTTTCATTTTCAGATCCCATGAGGCGTCCGTTATGGTCCTGTTTTCCCTTTTAATTATCTTATGGATTTTCAGAGACCCAAAATTCATACCAGGCTGGGCTACCATCCTCGGTTTCAAGTCGTAAGAATATTTTTTTGTTGTCTATGATGTTATAGATTATCAAAAACAGGTTTAAAAACTAGACTTCTCTTAATAATCTGTTAAATTTGAAAGTCAATTCCTTAACTGAAGATCTGTGTTCTTGCTTTTTATTCTTGGTACTAATTATTAACTTGCTGGTAATGGTATCAAATTAGTAGAATTGAAACATCAAAACAAACAAAATTATAAGCTAAAGGAAAATTTTAGTATAGGAAGGAGCACTCCTGGGAAACAATTAAATTTTCTACAAATATTTTCTTTTTCAAATAACGGTATTGTGTCTCCAAGAGTTAGAGGCTTCATGTTAATTTCCAAATATTAATGAAATTATGATCGATTTTCATTGGCAAAATTACTATATTTAAAAATGTAACTAAATATTGAATTTTGTATTTCTGTTTATTTTCAGAATCCGAATTATCAAACTTGTTTTAAGTTCAATTTTCATTTTAGGAATACTATAAATATAAATGGTTTTTGCGCGACAATGTGCTCCGAAGTTATTGAAGGAAAATGTTGAAACTTCGATTAATTATTAATTAATTAAGAATCTCATCAATTTTTTGAAAAATCCTTTCTCAATAAGAGCCTGCTACCCAAGAAGTTGCTGCGAGCCAATTGGTAGCTCTAAGTCCATCGGCCTGTCCTGGAGAGCTTTTTGAACAATTTTTGCACCATGTTTCACGCATTTGACAGAAAGTATGGCAGTCTAAAAACATTATAATATTAAAATTAAGTCTGAAATAACAGATATTTTAACCCGAACATCTGGATATACATAATTACTCAAAAATTGACAGAAACACAAATTAACTTAACATCGGTGAATACTGGTTGCTTTTTGCAGGTTATCAGCTTGAAATGTCTTTCATTAAAACTTGTTGATCTGTACGGAGTACAATTTAATCTGTTCATTCGTTGTAGAAAGGTTGGTGATTCAACTGTAGCCATGGTAGTTGTTTTCCTAATGTTCTTCCTACCATCCAATTTTCGTGATTTGGGCAGTCGACGTATTCTGGAGTGGAAAACAGTACAAGCAAAATTTCCCTGGGGAGTGATTTTTCTTCTGGGAGCCGGTTCCTCTCTTTCCCAAGGTGCCCAAGTAAAGTATCCAAACTATATACGTAATTTTATTCACTGCCTTTTCTTTTAATCCTGCTGCTACGTTTAAAAAGTTCTGGATATTATTTTATTATGGAAGAATGAATATAGATAGAACCTGTTTTTCTAGTGTTTCCATCGAAATAATTACCTTATGCAACTATGCATAGTTGCCATCGTTCATAGAAAGATGAAGATGGGGATTACAAGCCTCCTTTTACCACTTCCTCCAGTACCTTCCTCTCTACACTTCTACAAAACTTGAGAATCGTGGTCCTTTAAGCAAATTCTTCATCCGAAAGAAAAGCCACATGGTCAGCGATCAGGAGAATAAGTTGGTTGTGGAAGTACCGGAACCTGTTGTTTTGATAGGTAATTTGAACACCAGTTCTAACACCAAGAGAGAGCCATGGGCTGGAGTTTTATCGTGATGGAAGACCCACCATTTGGTTTTCTCCGCGATGTGAAGTTTCGAATTCTTAAATTGACGATTTCCACGCATGAGCTGTACATACTTAAACAGAATGAGATTTGTTCTGTTTAGTCGGTGACATGACACTCTTCGCCCCCTTTGCGGGAAATGGCATAATTAGTTTATATTTGAAAAATATTTTTTAAATTCCTAAATTTTTTAAACCTAGTAATATTTCAAAAGTCGTAATAAATTCGTTCTCAGACACCATTAGATAAAAAAATAATCTGTGAGTCTCCGTTACAGATGAGCTGAAAGATATTCCAAACAATTTGAAAAAAGAAGACTGCATTTCAACACCTGCCGTACAGTCACGGTACCTTGCAAAGAAGTCTGCAACTTAAAGACTGTGTTTTATTTAGGTTAATTACTTTTACGTCCTGTTTTGAAGCAACTCGAGCTATTTAGGCAAGGTTACTTTAGAGTAGTAGGGTTAGGCTCACAGAGAGCGGATGCATTGATGACGTCAGATTGGGTGCATGCTTTTCGTCCCAGTAGTAGTAGTAGAAGTATTTTGAGATGTATGCTCGCTGACTACCCAGATAGCAATTTTAGTTTGCAGCAAGCTTGCCACAAATTTGTCATGACAAGAGTGCAAGTTTGCCACAAATTTGTCATGACAAGTGTGCAAGCTTGCAGTAAGCTTGCAGCAAGTTAACGAAAGCTCCGAAGTCACCAAGAAACGAACTTGCAGCAAGTTTGCCGTGTCAAACTCATTGCAAATTATAGCAAAAACAGAACACGAACACAACCCAGGATAGAACTCGCGACCTCCCGGTTCCGAAGCGGTGACGCTAACCGTTGAGCCAGCTGAACTCTGAGAGGAGAGGATAGATTTCGCTAAAACATCGTTCGATGCGATTCGTATACGATTTATTTTAAACTATTTTCTGGTTTTCATTAATTTTTTGAGTTGAGAATACGATTTGAAGTCAAAGAGAGAGCGATTTTCGCTAATAACTACGTTTTGCTAGTAGAATAAATTATGAAATTAGAGTTCAAAAGTAATTACTTTAAAATGGGACAAAATGTCTAGTTATTATTTTTCAACAAACACCGACTGTTTTTTAGATTTAATTTTGTTTATAAACGTTAAAATTTCAAAAAAAAGGAAAAAAAGAAAAAGGCGATACAGTTTTCTTTAAAGTGAGAGTGATATATTTAGTAAAAAGATGGAAAATGCTTCAAAAAATTTTTTTATAAAAAAGTAATTTTTTTCACAAATTATCATTGATTTATTGAATTAATAAAAAAGAATTACGGTCTAGGAGATGCTATTAAAAATCGGATGTTTTTTAAAACAGAGACAAAGATAATTATCTCTTTATTGTGCTATCTTTGCAGGAAGCTTGTTTTGCATACTTGCTGCAAGTTTGATTTGCAAAGAGGTGGCGCTACTTGTCACATCGAACTTGCTACAAGTTCGATTCAAGTTTGACGCGTCAAATTTTGCCATGACAAGTCAAAATCAAACTTGCTGCAAACTTACGTGCTATCTGGGTAGCTGCTTTATCTCTATTTATCCATCAAGAAAATAAAAATATACTAACCTATGAAAAGTATAGATAAATCGTATACGATGAATATTTTATAAAAACTTGGAAACGAAATGAATTTTCTTCTTAGCATCCACTGAAAGATCAAAAAGACAAGAAAATGAAAGCGGAAGCAACCGCAATGCTGACGCAAAATTTCTCTTTGAGGGGAAATATTACGTGAATTCAAAGAGAATATGAATTAAAGTTTCCTCCTGTAAACAAAATTTGCACAACGGTGACGAAATTAGATGAAATCTGTGTAATTTTAAATTTTGATGATAAGTATTCGATCTAAAGCGTGAAAGCAGAACATCAGTCTTGCGATTAGGGGAAGGATTCTATGGTCTTGTTTAACAGTACTTCGTCCCTGTGTTACGTAATGGAATAAATGAAGTGTTTGAGAGCTTTTTCACCAACAGGAAAATTTTTCTAAGCCAGATTTTTTGGTGGAAACGTTGTTAAAGAGTCGCACATTACGAAAAATAAAAATTCGGAGTATTTATTAAAAAATTCTAAAAAAAACACAGTGATCTAATTTTTTGATATGGTCTTTATGCAAGAAATAAGGAGATAATTACGTCTATAGCCCCTTAACTTTATGAATAAAAATCACTTCTAGTTTAAACAGTGGACGAGAGGAACAGAATGGTTAAGAATAATTTTACTTGATATCATAAAATACACATAAGTTTAAATAATATTGTTTCACTTACTTTATCTAACTAAAAACGAAAACAACAACCTTTGAGAGCCTTCAAAAAATTAATTTATAATTTTGAATACATATTGTAAGCGTATTTAATATTATTCCTGACAAAAGCATGACTGCAACATAATTATTGTATATCAGTGTATAATACAGGGTGTCCAACAAAGGACTCCCTCATTTTAAAATTAAGTAACTCAGCAACGGAGATCGATAGAACATTGAAACCGGTGGAATGCTTAGTCTGAGAGCAGTAAAAATCTCATAGAGAAGTTTCAAAATTAGTCACAAATCTTGCCGACAGGTGGCGCTGTACGTTGCAATCGCTATTCAGAGTCGGAGAAGAAAGCTGTAAACTGTCCTATACAAGCACGAAAAATGCACATTTTGAATCGATTGTGATGTGATTGCAACGATTGCTTGCAAATGACAGTTTATAGCTTTCTTCTCCGACTCTGAATAGCGATTGCAACGTACAGCGCCACCTGTCGGCAAGATTTGTGACTAATTTTGAAACTTCTCTATGAGATTTTTACTGCTCTCAGACTAAGCATTCCACCGGTTTCAATGTTCTATCGATCTCCGTTGCTGAGTTACTTAATTTTAAAATGAGGGAGTCCTTTGTTGGACACCCTGTATCAGCTAAGTGGTAACAATAAGATGTTGCGTACTTTGAATTTGATTTTTAGAAATAGTCGACAGAGAGACGATTACGAGAAGTGATGAGTACGGTACGATTGCACGAAGTATGCAGTTACGAAGTGTAATGGTTGTGCTAAATAAATGTCTGTTTTGTCTTAGAAGAAGTTTTATGAATGTCAATCGAGAAGCCAACAGAAGTGGGATGAATTAGAAACCTGTGACTGAAATTCTCATCGACAGTTAAGTAAGACGGAAGGAGTTTGAAATTTAAAATACATTACGAAATTTTTTTGTCGTTATTTGTAAATAAAAGTGTAGTATACTACGAAAATGTCTGTCTGCACTGGAGCAAGGAAGTGCGATTTGAAGATATTGGCTAAAGAACTTGGAGAAACGGTCAATGACAGCCATAAATTGAAGGATTTGAAAAAGATTATTTTGGCGAGCAAAGAGTACGATGAAGAAAGCGCCAAGGAATGGATGAATACGATCATCAATGAAAGGAAGGAAAGAGAAGAAAATGAACGAAGAAATGAAGAAATTCAAATGGAGGAACGTAGGAGAAGAGAAGAAAATGAAATTAGGCAAGAAGAAATTGCTGAAAGAAGACGTCAGGAAGAAATTGAACTAAGAAAACAGGAATACGAGGAACGGAAGCGAAAGGATGAAATGGAATTTGAGCTGCAAAAAATACGCCTTGGAGCAGAAAGTAGGTCTTTAAATTCAAATTAAGTCGACAATCAAAATGTAAACAGTACGCAAATTAAGCCAAGGTTAGAAATTCATCATTTGATGCAAAAATTTAATTCCGATGAAAACGATATAAGTTTATATTTAATTATGTTTGAACGTCTGGCCAAACAAGCTGAAATATTGGAAAACACTTGGGTAACTCATTTGCTTGGCTTATTGCCATATGAGGTTGCGCAGTTAATCGCCAGAGAACCAGATGAGATTGCAAACGATTATGGCGAAGTTAAAAAGATATTGTTGAAACGGTATAAGTTAACGCCAGAAAAATTTCGCCAAAAGTTTTTTATGCATAATAAGAATTTAGGAAGTACCTGGAAAAACTTTGCCTATGAATTAAGAAGTTTTTTTAATGAATGGGTCAATGGAGTTAAAGCAGATAGTTTTGAAAAGTTGAGCGATCTTATCATAACGGATCAGATTAAACGTAAAATATCTCAAGAAATAAAAGATCATTTTATAGATGAATGGTCTAAGCTGAATTTGCCAGATGATTTAGTTGAAAAACTGGACGATTATGATACTTTGAGGTCAACTTTCAGGAGTAAACAACCGCGAAAGGAATGGCATTACGACAAGCAGAACTTCTTTAAAGATGATTCAGCTTTTACAACCAACGAAAAGAAAAAACTGTACGGTATTACACATAATGAGAGGGGTGAACCAAAATACTTCCACTGTTCTAATTTCGGACACATTGGAAAGAACTGTTCACTGCCAAAATCAGTTTTTACATGCAGCGAAGGTAATGAAACAGGCCATAAAATTATAAACTGTGTCGCCAAGGAAACGAACCATGCAAGTGAAGAAAGCTTATCTGTTAGACTAGTTGGCGAGAATTCAGACGAGAGTAATTCATTTTTGAAGAAAGCGAAAATTAATAATTGTGATAACGTGCAAGCTTTAATTGATACAGGAAGTTCGTGTTGTCTTTTAAAGATTTCAATTGTTCAGAAACTTAAACTGAAACTTGAACGTACTTTCAGTAAAATATACGGTTTTGGAAATCAAAAGATGCCTGCATTAACATCTATTGGAAGAATCAAAGCCGATATTGAAGTTGATAATGTAAAGGCCGAAAACATAAGCATATACGTTGTGCCTGACGATGCGCAGTCAGTTGATATTATCATCGGACGGACATGGCTTGATCTTCCTCATATTGCTTATACAAAAATAGGAAAAAGAGTCCACATTGGATACCGAGAAGATGAACGATTTAGAAACTTTTCGATTGATGAAAAAGTAATTCCAGTCTATCTTAAACGTCTTGAAACAGTTCAGTCAGAGAGTGAAAGTTTGCAGATTAAAGACACTTCCCAGCAAAGGATGATGGGCAATTTAGCGGATGATCTTAAAATGGTAAAGAATGAACCACGACTTCTGCAAGGAGACATTAAGAACTTTAAGGAAGAGCGACAATCGCAGCTTCTTCAAATCCAGAAAAAGAATAATAATGTTGATAACTTGAAAAGCATCAACAATTCTTTAGTGAAAATGAATTCATATTACGACAAAAACAAGTCAGGTAAAATATCGCTTCGTAAAGGAGACATCGTGGCAGTTAGAAGAAAACTAACACGACAGATGAATCAACAAAGACGCAACCATGATACCGAGGACCCATGTTTGTCACAGAAGTACGCCCTAGTGACACATATAGAATCTCACAACTAGAACCTAGAAATGGCCGTCCTTATGCTACAATAGTTCATGTCAGTCAGTTAAATGCCTGGAGAAGCTGGAATGAAGATAATGATGACTCTAGTACGAATTCTCTTAATGAACCTGAAATGCAAAGATCCAAACGAACTGTACGAAAACCACTGCGTTATGGAGATTTTATGCCGGAAAGATATAACTTTTTTAAAATGTTATATTTCACTTTATTTTATCTTTTGTGGATGTATATTTGTTTTGTAATGATATTATTGAATGTAAACAAAATGTGGTTCAATTGAGGTCAATTGAAAAGTCAGGATGGTCGAATGTAAGCGTATTTCATATTATGCCTGACAAAAGCATGACTGCAACATAATTATTGTATATCAGTGTATGATATCAGGTAAGTGCGCTACTTTGAATTTGATTTTTCAGAAAGAGTCTAGAGAGAGACGATTAAGAGAAGTGTTGAGTACGGTACGATTGAACGGAGTTACGTTGTATGCAGTTACGAAGTGAAATGGTTGTGCTTAATAAATGTTGTTTTGTTTTAAAAGAAGTTTTATGATTGTCAATCGAGAAGCCAACAATATGAACCAAAATAGATTATTTTTACATAATCGATTTCATCGCACAATTCGTAATAGAATTATACACATGTATATCACATACATAATTCATAAATATTACATTTTCACACGCATATATAATTTCAAAACTTTCGAGCCATGTGATAATCATTATTTACGCTCTATAGAAATGATTGCAAAAATGGTTATTTTATGTTTAAAGCAGAATATCTTTCCTTCCTTCTGCATTTTAAAATCAAAATTTTCCTAACATCAGGATCTTTCGGAAATGAATGAAAAGAAACATTTATGCCTTTAGAATTTCTCGAATTCACAACCAGGCATTGTATTAGCTTAAAGTTTTTAATAAAGACTATAATATTTGGCTCTGAAAAGAGCCCTTTTTTAATCCTTAGTTAACGAAACAAAGGAAAACTCAGGAACCTCTCCTTAACAATCAAGCAACCATCTCAGCTCTGAATCAAATGAGATATATTCATAATAAAACTAAATTACCCGCCTTTTAATTTGGAATGAGAGGAGAAAAAAGACGTGAGGCAAAATTTCTCATTGGAGAAAAAAGTAAAGAAACTAGTACCATAAAGAGTTGCTAAGAGACGGATTGACAGACATTATTTCTGTAATATAAAGATAGTAGCGCACAGAATGCAATGGCTGATGTAATCAAACCAAACAAAGACAGACGGACTGAGCCTAAAACATTATCATGTTACGGTGAGTCGGACAAGAGATGCGAAATTGTTTTTCGTTTCCACGTCTCTGTAAATATTTTTTCTGTTTTATGAAGAAATCTTACTTTAATGGTGGTTGAGCCCCATTTTTGTTGTTGTGATAGATCAAAAGCAACCGAAATATTGCTTATTGCTGTCAAAAATGTGGTTCATAATCTGATAGCTGTATTCTTGAATGAGCGAAGACACAAAGAACATTTGGAAGGAGTTACCCCACTCATTGCCTTGTCTTATGTAAAGCATTTTTCCACCAATTACAGAAGGATGTTGTAGTTTAAATTGTAAGATATGCTATCTACAAATTCTTGTTTCATGACAAAAAAATCCGGTTTCATTCCCATCCCATTTATGCAAACAGTATTTTTCTATTTCAGTATTAACAGTATTTTTTTCTCTTGATTTGCCAGCAAATTATTGATTTTAAAAGTTGCCCCAGAATTCCAAATTACTTTTCATTAACTCTATCGATACGAGAACGTCCCAAACGTCCCTTCAAGAAAAAGACGGGGGCCGGCCGAAACGTCCGAATATCACTTTCGTTAAGTGTGATTGATTTCACACCCTCGGCGCGCATTCTATGTTAAGCCGGCCGGCCATTCACTTCACAGATAAACTGGATATTTTGGAACGCGAGAAGGAAACAGCCATAGAAATCAATAGAAATCAGCCAAATCGCTTCTGGTGGCTGGAATTCCGTCTGGACTGAAATCGGAACGAAAGATCTGAGGAACCTTGAAAGAGGCTAGCGAAAAGAACAATGCCTTGAGTAGATTGGAGCCTCGCTTTGAGGGTAGAATAAATTAAAATCTGCTGATTAGAGAAAATCGAAGAACGATTGACCAGCAGCTGTAGAGAGGGAAAGAAGATCGCTCCCCATTCCTTCGTTTAGAGTTAGCGTCCTTTTAAATACAGGTGAATAGCGTGCCTGTATTTTTCAATTAAAATGGGTGAAAAAAAACGGGCTTAGGACAAATGGCATGGCTATACTTCAAGTGAATGGCCGGCTTTAGATTGGCTCGCCCAGATGGAATCCTCAGAATTCGGTGAGTGGTTTTTGTGGGGGGAAATGAATTTCCCCTATCTTTGAAAGAGGAACTCGGGCGTTTCCGCATTTTGAGGTCGTTCTTCTCCAATGGTCTTTGAAATCAGAGGGTTAAACAGCTTCGTAGCCAAAATAAGTGTCTGCCTTAATTCAAGTTAGCACATGATAATCTATAATTGGCTGAATCCAGATGGGATTATTTTATTTTATTTTATTTGAATACGCAAAATATTCCATAAAGGAATAGTATATTTCAAGGTGAATTTTGATTAATCTGCAACTCTGAATTGAAATAACTTTCTCAGATCCTCACTAGATGTCGCTATAAATGTATGCAACGAAAGAGAGCATAAAATGAAAATGTTAAGCGTCACTTCCACTCTTTTAAAATATGTTTTTCAAACCATCATATTCAACCGAAGAGAACGTTTTTATTGTTAAAAATTGTTATTTATGAGGTGGAAATACAACACTATTCCTACGAAAATTGTCGGGAACATTAAAAAACCGATCTAAGCCTTTTAGAGCCTTAGTAAAAGATATGATAAGAAAACTTTGAAAGTTTTTGCTATGTTTTAGATGATTTCAAGGGAAGGGGTTTTTTTCACAAGGCTGCGCTATTGTGTTATCTCTGAAAAATTTTCACTTTGAAAGCTTTTTCCACTAAAATAAAATAAAATAAACCAGCGACAGTGAGCTCCCCTTAACTTTCTCGTATACTCCATAGCAAAGGTGTCATTCACTGTTCTCCCCCAATAAAAATTACTGACCTTCGGTAACGCTACAAGTACCAAGATTTTATGGAGCGTTTTGGAATATAACATTTTATTAAAGATATCACTCACTTTCTCGCCACACCTACACCAAGTGTTTCATCTCGAAATCCAATTTTAGGGATTGCAATAATTTCTGCTGACATAATCACGCCTGGTTTGGGTTTGACAACAGTTTTCTTTGATCTTCGTAGACTGCGCCAAAGCTAAAGGAAACCTTACTGTAAACAACCGCTTGGCCGTAGCTTACTATCGCCAAGCAGCAATAAACTGCGCCAATATAATAGAAATATGCAATTTGAACCGAATATGCAATTTGAATGCCTTTTTTTTTAAACTGATTGAAACCAAAGTTGGACACAAGTCTACAATCAAGGTTAGAAGACCGTATATCAAATTTCATTCATCTATGTCATTGCGTTTAGGAGTTATAGCGTTTACAAGCATGATATTATACAGACCGACAGATAGTCAACCGTTTGACGTATTTAGTTCAAAATTTGATACGGATTTACATTCCTGATGATGAAACTGTGTGAAAAATTTTATCTCTAGCTTTTTTAGTTTTTCGGTTATCGTCTTTACATGAACACGGACAGATAGACAGACAGACTTCCCGTGGACGGATTTTGTCCACAATTTGATAGATACCTGAAAATTATGTGTAAAGATCACATACCCTGTAGCTTTAATAGTTTTTGAGTTATCGTGTTCACAGACACACAGACATGATTCCAAAATTGTTTTTTTCGGACTCAGGGAGGTCTAAAACGTGAAGATTCATAAAAATCTCGAGTTCGAATTTTTTGACGATTACAGTACTTTCTCTTTGTATACTTCGTATACGAAAAAGTAAAAAGGGTTTGTTGCTAATAGTCACTGTTATCTGCAACTACTCAAAAGTTACTTCAGTTCAAAATTATAGGTTAATTAAAACTCCCCCTGTAATGCAGAAGTATAATTTCCATTGTGTGCTTATACAGGTTAAGAATACATTTTTTTATATATCTAGGGACGAAATGCAACAATTCTCATTGAAAAGAAGTGTCGCTCACTGAAAGAACCATTTTTACTTTGTCATACACGAAAAAACTTTTTATACTTCGTATGCATAGAGAAAGAAATTATGTAATCGTCAAAAAATTTGAACTCGAGATTTTGATGAATCTCTACGTTTTAATTATTACGTTTACGTTTCCACTGTTATGAATGAATCCCCGAGTCATAAAAACACAATTTTGGAATTATGTCTGTCTGTCTGTGAACATGATAACTCCAAAACGGTTAGAGCTAGAGGGATGAACTTTGGTACACAGTTTTATAATGAGGAATGTAGGGTTGTATCAAATTTTGGACGAAATACGTCAAATTGTTGACCTTCTATTGGTCCGCATATTTGCATACATGTGAACACGATAACTTCTAAACGCTTTGACTTAGATAAATAAAAATTGGTATGAGGTCTGCTAACATTAATTGCAGATCCTTGCCCAATTTTCGTTTCAAAAAAGGGCGTTGAAATTGCTTATTCGGTTTTTCACCATTCTACGACCCCCAAAAAAGGCGCGACCGCTTGGCACGTTTTCCCCACTTGTATTAGGGAATGGCGCATGTTACAGGTGATTCGTGTATTTTTCCCCACCTGTGTTAGGGCGGATACGAGAAAGTTTTGGGGAGACCACTCCCGCTGGTTAATATTTTAATCAATTGAAAAATCGCAATTCAGTAGTGTTGTGCTCAGATAAAGAATTGCAATTTGAATGATTTACCTGAGCGCCTTGGACCAACAACAGCAATATAAATACTTTGAAAGATCTTGGAAATTATATATTTTGCTATGTTAATTAATCTATTGCTATGTAAAATTAGAGTTAATTTTAATACAGCTGTTACTTTCAATGATAAATTTTCCAAACTACATAGTTCATTGCTTTAATTTGAACAATGTCAAAAGTCAAATTAAAAGCGAAATTGAATTTATTTTTTTCTCTTTTAAATTATTTTATCTTTTATTAACAGGTGTCCGGGCTATATGAGCTACTCGGATCAAATTATTTTATCTTTTATTAACAGGTGTATAGGCTATCTGAGCTACTCGGATCAAATTATTTTATCTTTTATTAACAGGTGTCTGGGCTATCTGAGCTACTCGGATCAAAGCTATCGGCATTAAGAGTTCTGCCACCAGGACTCATTGTTGCTGTCATTTGCTTCAGTACTGCAACGGTTACAGAAATTGTTTCTAACTTCGCTACAGCAATGATATTGATGCCAATTTTTAGTGAAATGGTGAGTTTAACGAAAGGTAATGAAATCCAATATTTAGTTCTTGATACTATGATCTCCTAATATTCCAGTCGAATTGTAGTTTAACATGGAAAGAATACATAACAGCAATGATATTGTTGCCCATTTTTAGTGAAATGGTGAGTTGAACAAAAGGTAATGAAGTCAAATATTTAGTTCTTGATACTATGATCTCCTAATAGTCCAGTCGAATTCTAGTTTAACATGGAAAGAATACATAACAGCAATTTTATTGCTTTAAGTTGTAGGTTTGGACACACCAAACCAGGGTTGCCAGATCAAAATAGCAAAATAAGTACAAATCTTCTTAAAAATAAGGACGAAAAAGGCCAAATTTGACAGACTGATTGAAGACCTCATTGGTTATAAGAAAAAAGGCTATCCTTCACGAAAACAAATCCCACTTTATAGGGATATCTGCAATGCTCTTTTATTAAACTAAAATTTAAGTGAAAAAAATTTAAAACATCCTTGTTTCATTCAAGAGCTATTTCGTTTGACAGCTCACTATATGTAATTTGAAAAGTGTAATGTCAAAAATTTATTTAAAAATATTTAATAATCAATTAGAATTAATTAAATTAACTAAATAAGTTATTAAAAATTGCTCTAAAAGTCATTACCGAAAATGAAGTAAAAAAAAGGCCAAAAATGAATATAAGTCCAAAGGAAAATTCCTAAGGCCAAGGGCTTTGATAAAAGGCCAAATTTCCATAATTTGGCCTCAAAAAGGCCAATATGGCAACCCTGCACCATGGCGCTATATTTTGCACACCGAGATCGGACTGGATAAGGGGGGAGGGAAATTCGAAACATCGGTTTTTTGCGTTTAAATAAAAGACTATTAATCTGGGAGGAAAAGTTCAAATTAAAAATTTATAGGTAGTAGCATATACATATGTTATAGGAGAATAAAGTTTCCCTCTCCGCCCTGATTTGGCAACTTTCTTGACTAGTTGGCATATGGGAAAATGCACTAGGGTGAAACGAAAAAGACTTTTTTTTTGTTTTTTTTTTTGCTTGTAATAGTGCGCAAAAGTTCCCTTTTGATTCAAAAAAGACAAAAATAAAATTTGATGGCAATTGGAAAATGTCTTGAAGTGCCGTAAGTACGATTAAGCTTCATAAATTTAAAAAATTTTGCTCTATTTCATCATTTTTCTCATTTGCAGTAAAAAAGCTCAAATTAAAAATTTTGTCCTTTTTATTACTAGAGCAAACTTTGTTAGGATGTTTAAAACCTATTCTGAGTATATAAAAATATTAATTATTAGCCAAACATGTGCAAGAAATCGGCAATGAATAAAAAGAGAATATGCTGTTTCTAGTCTGAAATTATTTCTCTGTTATATATTTAACTGACGAAAGACGATTCAAGTACCTTATGCATCCTTGTAATTGCTGTTGTGTAGCAAAATGTATTTAGTGTTTTGCCAATCCACCGATAATCAATAAAATTAATAGGGGAGAATTTTTAGTAATGTGAGGTGATATTTGTTTGTGGAGCGAGTTCTTGCCCGCTCAATAAATTTAATATTTATATTTTCTTACAGTCCATATTTTTTCTTGTATTAGGTATCTACATAAAATGAGCAGTAACAAATGTATATACAGTGGAAACCCCCTATAACGAAATCGCTTGGTTCCAGTTGAAAAATTCGCTATAGAGAAAATTTCGTTATACGGAGATTAGAGATTTTTGCAGTTAATTTAAATAAATGTTACAAACCTTTTAGTATGTGCGATAAGTTCAAAAATATTTAATTATGACTTTCAATTAAAAATGAAGTAATATTTATTATAAATTTGTTAAAATTATACTAATTTGTATTGTATAAATAAAATGCTCAAAAGTGGAGACAATTAGCAATTTAGAGAATAATATATACTATTACGGATAAACTTAAAATGCGTATTGTCACATCCATTTGCTGCTTCCATCCCGATTCTTGGAATCGTGAGCCGTAGAAATGTTGCTGTAGAAATCCAGGTCCTCACAACTACATTACCCTTCACATAGCATTCTATTGTTATGTGTTATCGCTGCAATGAACAATGCGAATGGTTCCAGAAACAGGCACGTGTGAGTGATTTGTTTGCACAGAAATTAGCAACTTTCTTCAAAAATGACAAAAGTCGAAAAGATAAAGGTCTGAAAAAATTCGTTATAGGAGACAACCATTTCGTTATATGGAGAATATTTTAAATGTTATTTAACATTCCGGTTAAAAATTTCGTTATAGGGAGAAATTCGCTGTAGGGAGACTTAGTTGTAGGGAGATTCTACTGTATTTTCCTTAGATGCGAGTGAAAAAGAGCATTTTAAAATATCTATATAAATATAGGTCATTTTTCCTTAGTTTTATCGTGAAGAATAGAATATCGATCATTTGTTTATAAAAGAACCTCTTCCCCTTGACGAATTTAATCTAAAATTTGATGCATACTTAAAATTTTGGCGTAAATACCAATATCATTACTTTTGTTCGTTGTATTTTTTAAAATCACCTTATTCACATACAAACAGACAGCTCCAATTCCAAAAATGTTTCTTTTGGACTCAAGAAAGTCTACAAAGTGAAGAATCATAAAATCCACAGGTTGAATTTTTTGATGATTGCAATACTTTCTCTACATATCTGCTAGATTGAGAAAAGAAAGGCAAAAGAAATAGAAGTGAAGTACCTAGGATAAGTGACCACCGAATCTTAATATGACTTTTTAACCCCTTGCAGTCATTAGTGTCTTAAAAATGTAAATGGCGCCCAGTGAAAACGCATTTTATTTTGTTCCAACCTATTGGGCATTCAAAAGTGACAAAACCATACTAATGTTTAGCCTCCATGAACTGTAATGGTTATAGTTGTAGACAACTATACCCGTGCCCTTCGTTCCTATGCCAATGAGAAACAGATGGCCAAAATACCATTCTTACAACCACAATAATGAAAAATCTTGCTGAAAGTAGAATCTGTGACCTGAATCCACAATCCACACAAGGTAGGGATGGAATGAATGGATTGGGAGCCACCTAATGTGGTGTTGAATTTCTTCCCCCAAAAAATTCGGGCGACGAGATATTCTACTGACTCCGAAGGTGTCTTATCCATCAACTGCTTCATGCCACGGGGGTTAATATTGCAACTATGCATAACAACGAGACCGAAAATTTTGACTCGTTTCTAAAAAAAATAAAAACATTTATAACTCCCCTTATTAAATCGATAGCATAAGAAAAAAAGCCATAAAGAATAATAAGATTGTAACTTTTGATCCGGTAAGAGCTCGCATCTCTAGCATATGTAATCTCACAATACTAATCCTTTTTCGGCTGAAATATAATATTTCAAGATAAAAACGAAATATTAATATGAATACACAGTTTCACGCACCATTATAAATCCAAATGCAAGCGATACACAAACAAATAGTAGATTAACGCAGAATAAAGTTAACTTTATTCATATATTTCACTGGCAAAACGCAAAATACATTTTGTTACATAATCGTAAACAATGGCGGCGAGTCACAGGTGCTTTCTCCCTACCGGGAGAAATTAAATTTTAATTCACTTTAACTCCCTAAAACGAAAATTTATATAACAAAAGCAAAGGAATCCTCCAAAACCAGCTGATTTCGCAGCTCAATTTTTTTTAAAATTTGTTGTCAATCTTCTAAACTTCCAGATACTTTTAGCTGTCTATAATTTTTTCCACCCCACCCCCTTCCTCCCACACTTATAATTTCTAATCTCAGCTACTTATGCTAATAACAAGGATACATAAAGTACTTGTAAGCGTTTTTCGTTAGTTAAAAGTACAACAGAGCAATAATTCCCAGATTAGAAAACAGCACGTTTTCTTTCTCCATATCCGATTTCTTGCACATTTTTGGCTGATAATCAATATTTTTATATACTCACAATAGGTTTTAAATACCCTAAAACGCTTTTTCTATTAATAAAAAGTACAAAATGTTTAATTTGAGTTTTTTACTTCAAATGAGAAATTAGAGAAAAAGGTTCAAATAGAGCAAAATTTTTCAAATTTATGAAACTTCATAGTACTTGCGGCACCTCTAGACATTTTCCAATTGCCATCAAATTTTATTTTTGTCTTTTTTTAATCAAAAGGCAACTTTTGCGTACTATTACAAGTTAAAAAAAGAAAAAATGTTTTTTTCGTTCCAACCTAATGCACGTGCCATACCATAAAGTAACAGAATATAACTATCTTTGGGGAATTTTTGTAAGAAAATCTGATCACCTTACAAATAGTTTTACTTCCCTATTCGTATCACCTCGTACACGTGTTTCTAAAGTGCCAAAAGTTAAAAACCTGTATTATTGAGCTATCACCACGGTAAGAAGTGGATAGACAGTCCTCACTTTCTCTATCCAACATCAGTAGTATACGAAATTAGCTTCCAATCCAGCCCCGTCAGAGAGTTGTTAAGCTTACTTCATGGATTTTCGCAATTTTCCCAAAATATTAATTTTTGATTTGTGTCACTTTAGAAATACGTTCGTTATATGGATGTTAGGTTTAATGTTCTTGAGAGAAAAATAATCTTCCAGGTTTCAATCAATACGAGGACTATTTGGGGATGGATCTTGTAATTTTCAACCGTAGTGATATAACGAAGAAGACGGCAGAGCCGCCACCTCTTCTCCGCGCCAAACCAGTGACCAGTGTGGTACATGTTTGACCTAAACATGTACCACACCTGCTTACGTGGTGGTTCATCGCTGGAATCGGATTTCGAATCTGGAACCCTCCAGCACCGGAGCAGAGAAGTTACCACCAGACCATCGCGCCCACCCCTTAATGTTTTGAGTCTAATTATGAACAATACTGCTCACAGGCGCGAGGTGGCTAGTTGATACTTAGTTATTAAACCATATTTGCTCTTCATTTGCATTTTAAATAGCAAAGTAGCCTTAAAAATCAAGCTTTTAAGGCTCAAATCAAAGATACTGAAAATTAAATAAAAACTAGAACTTAAACAGTGATTGGCAGGCTCGCATACTGAATTTATTTATTTATTTTTCCAAATATGTATTATACTATATAGTCTATTTCTTTCCATTTAATAGGCACTAACTATTGGTGTAAATCCTCTATATTTATTGCTGCCATGTGCTGTTTTGTGTTCGTACGCGTTCATGTTGCCAGTTGCCACTGTTGCCAACGCGTTAGTTTTTGAAAATGGTAACATGAGAATAATGGACATGGTAAGTAAATTTAAATCACTTCAGTTCTCGCCAAAAAGATTTATTTATTTACTTATTTTTGTGTATCATTACACAAGATAAAAATAATAAAACAGAGTTAAAAATCTAATAGAAAACAATCAGTTTTAAAAATTATATAATAGTTGGAATCTGTCTTGGAAGCATTTGAACGCAATTACGTGAAAAAGGAATTACGTACAAAAATTTAAGATGTAGCTGTTTTGCAAATCATTACAGAAAAATAATTCTAATGCTGTATTTAATTTCACTATAAGCAGTCTTTTTCCAATAGATTAAATATTACGGAATTTAGAACAACGAACTACACACACTTAATTGCCTTGCGCAATAGTGAGTCTGATATTCATAAAATGAAGTTCGGTTTCCAGTTCAAAACTTACGTTCAGAGCCCGTTTTTAGACGAACGAGCCAGTTACTCCCATTTGAGATTCGCTCCGGAAAACTAACTACTCTTGACTTAGCTGATTTCATAACTAGGGGTCAACAGGCAGGACATGTAGCCTGGGCGCCATTACCAGAGTGTGTAAAATTAAATTTAAAAGTTTATAACAACTACTTTCCCTTTTTTACTTTCTCGTATACAAAGAAAAAGTATTGTAATCGTCAAGAAATTCGAACTCGAGATTTTGACGAATCTCAACGTTTTAGACCTCCCTGATACCTAAAAACACAATTTTGGAATTATGTCTCTCTGTTTGTGAACACGATAACTCGAAAACTATTAAATCTGCAGGGATTAAATTTGGTATGTGATCTTTACACATAATTTGTAGGTTTCTATCAGATTTTGGACAAAATCCGTCCACGGGAAGTTTGTCTGTCTCTCTGTCCGCGTTCATGTTAACACTATAACTCAAAAACTTGAATAGCTAGATGGTACATAGTTAAAATTTGGCACACAGTTTTATCATCATGAATGTAGGTCCGCATCAAATGCTGGATCAAATCCGTCATTGTCTGTCGGTCTGTATAATCGCATATTTTTAATCGCAATAATTTCTTAACAAAATTAGTTAGATAAATAAAATTTGGTATGTGGCCTTCTTACCTTAATTGTAAATTTGTGTCCAATTTTTGTGTCAATCGGTTAAAAACGCCTTTAAATTGCATAATTAATTTTTCGCATCCGATTCTCCATACGCATACTTACTGGTAGAAATCTCGGTGCACGCTGAAGGATTACGTCACTTTGTCCTTGAACCGGCAAGAGTGGAACCTAGCAGTATGTGTTAGATACGTTTTAATCGGTATGCATCTCTTTGAATTTGATTTTTACCTACATATTTTACTATCCCTATAATCTACAATGAAAAACCTTCTGATAGTCATTGGATTCTGGGTTACAATAGGTTCGAATTTTTTTATCCTTGCGGGGGGGGGGGGGGGGAAATAGCACCTTTTGGGGAAGTATGCGAGAAAGTTTAGGGGAGACCATTCCCGCTGGTTTAATTTCTCGTATACGAAGTAAATAAAAGAAAACTACTGTTATCACGAAAGAAATTCTGTCTTTATATGCTGGCGAATCTCCACGTATTAGACCTCCCTGAGGCAGAAGAAACTATTTTCGAAATTATGTCGGCTTATTTGCGAAACGTGATACCTAAAAACGCAACGAGGTAGATAGATGAAATTTGATGTGTGGTCTCAACAACAACATTGAGATGTCTTTTAAATTTTAAACGAAATTCGTCTATTGTTTAGCAACGGATTCCGAAACTCTCCGCGCTTTTGAGCATGCGCCGAGCGGAGTTATTTTCATCAAAATAGGGGGAAAGTGAAGAATGGAAGCGGAGATCTTTACATTTTACTTAGCGTGATCTAACAAAGAACTCCGGAAATGCGCTCATATGACTCATTGTCTGACATCCCTTTCCGGTGTAAAATCGTCCAAAAGTGCTAGTCTTGGAATCCTTTGCTAAACAGTACTATCTCTTTTTCTTTAGTTTAGTTATATTAACGTCCTGTTTTGAAGCAATGCAACGAAACTCGTAATTCTGAACCTCGGTCAGATGACGAGGATGACACATGAACTGGCACCCCCTGTCTAAACTTCCACACTACACCAGCGGGAGGACATGTAGATCTAGAAGGATTAAAGTTCCCATATGGGTTTGTCATCAGAGATGTAGATATGTAGCAAATTTTGCGCCAAATCTGTCAACGGAGTGACCGTTTGTCAATATGAGCATTCGCGTGTATAGCTCAAAAACGACTTAGATAAACGAAATTTTGTATGCTGCATGTCATCAAAATTATAGATGTGTATTGTAGGTCATTATCAATCATCATACAGGGTGGTCATAATTATTACCCATTTAAAAAAATTAATAAAAAATAGTTATGTTACAACTGCGTTTTTTTTAAATGAGAGAGCAAATAAAAAAGTTTTTCCCCAGATAGGTGGGGTGCCATTACGGCGTTCTAAATTTGCTACAGCGAGAGATTTTCATACGCAATGGTTACCGATCAGCAGAAGCCGGTGCACGTTTTCTTGTTTCCCTTTTTTTAGTTTTTCTTGAATATCTCGAAAACTATTCAGTTTTCGAATTGCAATTGATTTAACAAATTAAAGAGCTTGAAATCCCCTACAGACATATACTTTTTTTTTCTTCTAGTTTTAATAATTTTCAAAATAATGGCTCTCAAAAATGGGAGATTTTCAATAATTTACGACCATTTAGACAGCCGTAACGACGCGTTACCTATCTGGGAAAAAAAGCTTTTTTTAAATGCGCTCTCATTTTTAAAAAACAACCGTAATTGTAACATTATTAGGTTTTTTTTATTAATTTTTGAAATGGATCCAATAATTTATGACCACCCTGTATTGCGTATGCACAATATATGACATTTTTCGCTGTTTGGAGCGATCTCCAAAATAAACAATAGGGGGAATAGCTGTTTTGATAAAATATTGCAGAAAAAGTTTTATTGCTGCGTTTCTCCAAAGTCAATTAATGCATTAAATTAATGGATTATCATGGCTTGTTGCGCAACTTCAATTCAATTTCCTGTTCAACTTAGCATCTCGAACTACACACATTTGGGTACAGTTTACAACGGTGCCCTCGAATTTCATAAAATAGTGATTAGTTACCGATTGCCAAGCGTTGCACAATGATTACATATTATTTTAAACAGACTTTGCAAAGTTTGTTACAACCAAATTACAATAAAATCATTATCATTGAAAAGATAATTTTCTGGCATGTAAAGCCATACAAAATAGTTTTCATGCAGAGATAATTTACAGTAAAAAAATTTGCTTAAATTTTATTGTTAAAAAATCAAAATAAAATACTCAAAAAAATCTCTCTGAGGAGCTTATCAACAACATTCGAAGTAAATCTGTGCCAGTCTGAAAAGTCTCGTTCTAGTACAGTGGTGGAGAACCTACGACCCACGGGTGAGACACTGACCCATGAAGGCTTTTTAAATGACCCAAATGTTGATTTTTATAAACTTGTTTTTTATATCATAAAAGAGAGAACAGAAAATCGAAAATATTAAAAAATTAAAGTATAAATATCTAATGTCGAATTTACAAAAAAAACAAATCGACGGAGGCTGTTTCTGCGAAACAACTGCTGGGATTGTGAGGGGCGTAGACTTACTTACCTTACTCAACTGTGACTTTCTGTGACTAAAGTAGCTCTATGTGACTATTCACTCTATAGTCCATAGTAAGTATTAGCTTAGTGTGACTATGTGACTCTATGTAAAATTCTTTGTGATTTTTACCAACTTTGCAACTCGACTGTGACTAAACCGTAATTACAAATTCTAAAACTATTCTTACAATCTTCAATGTCTACCTTTCTCTGTTAAATGAAACTAAAAACAACTCTCTATGCTATTTGGTTGCGGAGTTATAAGCGTTTAACTTTAACACGAAATTCGACGTAATTTAACAATTCTTGAGTAATATTTCGCGCGATCGATGAATGAATTGTCTTAGTCTGCGGCGCGCGCATCGGTCGCTATGACGTCATAAAATATTTTTGTGATTTTCATGAGCTTTGCAGTCGACTGTGACTAAACCGTAATTCCAAATTCTAAAATTCTTCTTGCAATCTTTAATGTCCACTTTTCTCTGTTAAATGAAACTAAAATCAACTCTCTATGTTGTTTGGTTGCGATGCTATAAGCGCTTAACTTTAGCGCGAAAAGCGTCATAATTTTTTCCTTTCTCGACATACCATTAGACCACTGTGAAGAGACGTAAGTCTACGTCAAAATATTCCAAGTGACGTTGACTAACTGATTTTCTATCGTATCACTGCACCTGTGTGTGACACATGACAGTCTATCATAAACTTGGCGCTCATATTCGTTGCATCGCAGAATAGGGATGTACCACCTCTCAGCGTTGAACTAATAGTACGCGTATAGAAGTTTTTAATAATTTAAGTTTATTATTATTTTTATTATTAAGTTTTGAACAACAAAAGGGAACGTAATTTTTTAGAAGATTTAAAATAAAGAAAAAAAGTTAATCTGTCAAGTTTTTCAGTTAACAAATTTTCGTTATTTCCAAATTATTGGTACCTTTTTCACCACGCACACCCCTTTCCAAGTGAGGCCACTGACTTAGTAACCCACGGGCAAGTGTTAAACGAATAAAGACACAATTTTATCCACTTTTCAGAAAAGTTCGCTATCACTTTTCTAGTGGCTTGTCCTGTGTAGTGCCAACGAACAGATTAATATACATATCTCCTTTTATTATTATTAAAGATTTATACATAAAAAGGTTTAAACTTTTTCAGGAGACTCTCTCAGAATATTATACTATTTAAAGTTTTCTTGTCTAAATTGAAGATCACAGCAATTTATACATTTTATTCAATTTTGTAACCGCACTGTTTTCCGAGCTCGCCACCTAGCGGCCGTTGGAGGAGATGGCCAGTCCATCTTCTGGAGTCAACGATGAAACATGGTGTTCTGCCCCGATGATTGTATATTTTATATGTCCTGAACTCTTTTGTCCTTAATGTTTGTCCCTGTATGTTGTGCCCTTTTGTGTTTGATTAAAAGTGTTTAAATGAATCAAGACCCTTTCTTTGAATGTCTACTGTTATCCTTAACAGGAATTAAATTATGGCGCCCAAATGGTTACAATTTGACTTATTTCACAACAGAATTTTTATGATTGTTTCCAAATTTCTGCCGCCATGATGGAAGAATATTTCGAAAAATTCGGCTTTTTCCAAATATCTCAGATCAGAATCCATGTCGTTAGAATTTCTACACATTTCTAGATTTTAAGCAATTAATGATGAACGAGATTTTTACATTTAATGATGATCAAGCGACACCAGCTTACCTTCAGCAACTTTTAAGAAATTTTTAGTTAAACCATGAGGACGAACACACAACACACAATTGCACATAACATATAGAATCACGATACTACATAACTTCGATATACTACATAATTTATACCACATAAAACCACGTGCATTTACAACGCAATTAACTGTTCCCAATTACGGCTGAGTTACAAGATATGCAATATAATTTGAAAAAAAATCATCTCTTTCAGGCAATTTGACATTTTATGTCACCTTTTATCGAAGCAAAACATCTGACATCAAAACCCAAGGACGGCCTAGTTTTATTAACTCTTTAATTCCGATGCGACTTTTTTTTCTTCTATCCCCTTTAAACCCAGGCCTTTTGGGGAGGATACGACATGAATTGGACTCTCCCAACCTGGGTGGTCGTTTACCCCACCACTCCTCGCCCTGCTGTAACTTTTCCTTAAGGCGCACGGAAATGGGCTGTGTTTGGCAAGGATAATTGGACCCCCTACCGCGCTTATCTCCGAAGAGATCTCAGAACCTCACCTCCCCCTCAAAAGAAGCCCCCCGCCTCAGACCGGCTTTCGTGGCTGTTAAGGGGAAATTTTTAGACAGCCCGGGACCGCCCTGCTCGGTGTGAGAGGGTTAATAGATTGAAAGAAATAATTCAAACAGCGCTGATGAGAGATCTCGGAGATTCTTCATTCTATGGCATTTCGATAGTAGAATGAAGTTCCTGCTGAATGGAATTTAAACGGGGCTCAAAGAATTTATTAACGAGTCAAAAATAAAAAGAAATGGAAGCGAATATCATCAGTTGGACAGTCGACTTAGTTTATTTATTTTCGAAGTAAGAAAATTGCAAGTATAGTTCAAATAACAATTATTCATAGTTTAAATTATGAAAAATATCTATGGAGGCTATATATGATAACTAGCTAATAAACAAAGCGTTGATCGGGATAAAGAAATATTTTCATGTCTAAGTACTTATAACACTTTAAACATAATTAAATAGTTTTTCGCTGATGTGGCTTTTGTTGATTTTTGTTCACTCTCCCTCGCAGGGCCGGCCGGAGGGCGGTGCGAACGGCGCGACCGCACTAGGCCCCGAGTTTTCTAAAGGCCCCGCGCAGCTGACTGATTTTGCAAATTAAAAATGCTTTCTAATTTTTTTTTATTTTAATCCGAATGTACATACATTTGAATATAATCACGAGATATGTGCACATTTCACGTCGACCAATGAAAGGCAAGGTTTTGAATCTCACTACGTAGCCAAAACAGAGTAAGAAAAGTAAAAAAATGTGTTTCATTATGCTTGCGTTGTAACGGATGATAGTACATCGTACGTTTGGTGGGAAATAAATAAAATATTCGTATTTAAATGGATGACAAATGTTTAATATAATATAATACTGAAAATTACTAAATAATATAATTCATCATTGTTTCTGTAATCATACTACTAAAAGATTTATCTTAATTTTTTATATTATTTTTGGACAATTTCGGATATGACTAGAGACAGAGATGCCGAAAGAAAATAAATGAGTGGATCAGATAAATTTAAGAAAAGCATAGAAAAAGAAAGAAAGTTGTTGAAAACGGAAGTAACTCCCTTGCAAAATTTTTAAAAACCGAAATGTCCTACAAACTGACAAAACATATAACCACGAAAATAAAATAACGCCGTATGACATCCGCGAAAACAGTCCTAATCATCCTAAAGACAGCTTTCGTCTTAATGAAAAGAAAAGCCATTATATGAAAAACTGAAAAAAATGAAACATAATTATGTAGCAGAGGGAAACCTATAGACGATGGATTTTTTTGTCGCCGTCGAATAACGAAGAATTAGTCAAAGCATCGCAGCTTCAACAGGATAAACAAATAATAATAATTTAAATTCCACCCCTGTTTTTGGGTGTAGTATGTGCAATAGTTTGGTGTATTGTTGTATATGTCATTGTATAATACGGGCTTATATTTTTATGTTTCCTAAATCCATCCAGCTCTCCTTGTCCCTTTAGACTGGGGGGGTTGCTGTTGTCTTTCGTGCTAACGGCAATCTCTCTCTCTCTTTCTCTTTTTAATTATTATTATTCCCCACCGTCCCACTAAGGGCCTTACACCCTTTCGAGTAGGCCGGGTCGGTGTGAGTTCCTTTCCTTTCTTCCCTATCATTGCTACGGTGACAACAGATAATTCGTATAACTGAGTTTGTCCCGAACTGAAAATCCAATGCCAGTGATACAAAGTGCAGTATTTTCTGTCCTGACAAACATGCACCACATTGATAATCATTGTAAAGTAAACTATAGTTTGTGCAATTCTATATGTTTAACTGGATATAAATGTGGGATTCCGTTCAATTAAACAGAATGCCTACGGAGGAGTTACCTTTAAGGGGTAAATGGATCGGAATTAAGTCTAGGGGATTTAAGGGTTTCTATCACATTAAATTTAAACCAAAATTTTACATCAAATAAACGAGGAGACTTCACATTAAAATACAAAACATTTATTTAAATACTATAGGTAGAATTTACAGGGGGGAAAATATGTACAAAGAAAGATAACAAAAGATTAATGATTTGCATGAAGTCATGGTTATACACGAGCTAGATTTAAATTGAGATAGACGTTAATGGGTTAAAAATAAT
>BGPR01004417.1:99075-112696 GCA_013235015.1 Araneus ventricosus | reverse complement strand
CAGCGCCACCTGTCGGCAACATTTATAACTAATTTTGAAACTTTTGTATCAGATTTTTACGGCTTTCAGACTAAGCATATCACTGGTTTCGTTCTTCTATCGATCTCCGTTGCCGAGTTATTTAATTTCAAAATGAGGGAGTCCTTTGTTGGACACCCTGTATAAAGTATAAACAAATAACTATAATGTAGCCTAACATGCTTGATTTTTAAAAATAAATGTAGATATCTTTTCTCAAGGCACATAGAGGATATGCATTATTCATAATAATGGTTTTCCTAGACAGTATATTTTCTGTGGGATGCAATCAAAAATTGATAATTCCTTTCTTCTATTTTTTAAACCAGCACTCCTGGAAGTTTATGGGTCAATATTTGATATTATTAGTCAGATTAAAGAAATTTGTAAATCGCAGTTCATGCTAGATTTTTAAGCTTTTTATGACAGGTGATTTTTTAGAACACTGAAATCATGTTGGTGCAATTTATGCGCCATCTCTCATATTTCCATCTTTAAGCTTATTTAATTATACACAACTTTATTTTTTTCAGATATAATTATTATTCCATTCAACCTCTACTCTTACTAGATTAGAGGTCGAATGCATGGACGATACAAACATGATGTTTCAGTCTCTTTATTCTTCGGGAACTGGATTGTCCTCCACGTCAACCTCAGAATTAGTTTTCTGGCAGCTGTACTCAATCACTTCTCCATAGAGATTTAATGCATCAGATTCGCCTTCAGCTGTTATTTTCTAACTTCATTCTTCAACCAGCGGGAGTGTTCTCCCCTAAACTTTCTCGTATACTTCCCCCAAAAGGTGCCGTTTCTCCTTCCCCCGCGTGGCTAAAAAAATTCGAACCTACTGTTATCCAGAATCCAATGAATATCAGAAGGTTTTTCATTATAGTGATTGGAAAATATCTAGGTAAAGAATTCAAAGAGATGCGTACCGATTAAAACGCATCTATCTCACACTGCTAGGTTTCACTCTTGCCGTCTCAAGGACAAACTGACGTAATCGCTCCTTTCGCGATTGATTCCGTACGCATGTGCGTGGAGACAGCGGATTGGTTTCAATGGTAAAGTATACAGAACGACAGACAGTCAACCCTTTGACAGATTTGGCCCAAAATTTTATACGGACCTACATTCATGACGATAAAACTGTGTATAAAATTTTATCCATCTGGCTTTTCAAGTTTTTGAGTTATAGCGTTCGCATGACCTTGAACATACAGACAGACAGACTTCCCGTTGACAGATTTCGTCCAAAATTTGATAGACACCTACAAATTATGTTCAAAGACCACGTACCAAATTTCATCCCCGTAACTCTAATAGTTTTCGAGTTATCGTGTTCACAGACACACACACAGACAGACATAATTCCAAAATTGTGTTTTTCGGAATCAGGGAGGTCTAAAACGTGGAGATTCGTCAAAATCTCGAGTTCGAATTTTTTGACGATTACAATACTTTCTCTTTGTATACTTCGTATACGAGAAAGTAAAAACAGTCGAATAGTGCTCTGTAGATATCATTTCCCGCCTTTTCGTGACAGCCAGGTTGGGTTATGGATAGCGTTTCGAGCATTTTCAAACGCACTCAGACCAAACTGGTTAATTAATTGTGAGTTGAAACTTCCGGATCAGGTAGGAGGAATGTCAATATGAGGTTACAGGGGTTGGGAATCCTCCACCCTTGATAGTTTTTATTCAGCTTAATGTAGAGCACAATGGCGCATTCTATACGCCGTACTTATACGCAAAGGATTAAATAGTTCGGTTAAAAGAATAAACCTTACATAAGACACACTAAACAGTTTGAATATGTGAGGAGAAAATATGAAATTACAGTTTCCAAAACGAGTTGAAAACCTGGAATGTTTTTGTTTGAATTTATTTTACAAGATGACGCATTAAAAAGCAACTAATCAAACAACAAAATTCAACTGTCAATTACCAAATAGCAAATTCGTGTCAGTAAGTTTTTAAATTTTATTCCTCCTAAATTTTAGTCGATGCTAATATATCATTCGAATATAAACTTTAATCGAATGACATTTCATCTGTTAGACGTTTTGGGCATTATTTGAAAATGTATTTCATTTCCTAATATTCGATGCATCTGTGTTTGTTTGAGTTTCCAAGTTGAGAATTTTGTTTGCATCGAATGTATCTCTTTAAACAGAGATATCTTCCTATATGGGTGCGGGTTGATATCTAAATTTTCCCATATGCGCTAATTTTATTTCGGGATTTTGCTTTTAAATGTATTTATTTAATCTATAAATATTAATTCTTTGTAAATTAAACTTCTGTAAGAAAACCAATTTTCCGTATCTTGTTTCATTATTTTCTATTTCCTCCTTCATCCGTTGCTGTCAAATAAAAACTTATGTATGTAATTTAAATAAGATCTCGTTTTAAATCTTAGGATAAAATTAAGAATAGTATCAACTAGCTGCTTGGCGCACTATCTTTTTATTGCTTCTCTAGAAACTATGGAAAACATGTTGTGTCGTAGTCAAAGACAAATATTTTAGGTAATGAATATCATTTTACGAAATTTCCAAGAAGTATTGATTTTGGCAAAATAAACCAAGATAAAAGAAAATTTTTCTCCTCTGTGATCAAGCATACTGAATAAATAAACAATTTATTTGAAATACAGCTTACGATATAAATTCCGTTTTGGTGTAAAACTTTTTTGACTTACATAGGCAATCAAATTTTTAAGCAAGAAAGCAATCAACTGTCAAGATTTCCATTTCTCAGAAGAAGAAACATTTCCAATTAATACTTTCCTTCTTATATCTATTTTACATGCTTTCATACAAATGTAACATATCTCTCTTACTTTAACACAGTTTGTGGAAATATTAGAAAAACATTTTCAATAATCGCATTTCTGATTTTCTTATTAGTGCCTGCATCTGTATGCAGGTAAATTTATTACATATTTTGTATATAAAACTAACATTCCTTATTAAAACAGAACAAATTTATACCTAAATATTGAGGAATATATGAAAAAATGTGTTTAAAAATGAATTTTATAACTCTTTTTAGGTGCAAAAGAAACTCTGTATTATTTACTGAGTTCATTTTCAGGAAAAGAATGACATGATATTTATCATCTCATACCTTTCCTTCTTTGTGTGCAAAAGGAAGAGTTGCTTAATTTGACCAGTGCCAAGATTAGATTGATATCATAACTCGAATTCTATTAAATATTTGGAAAGTGGCATTGGCGCATTTTGTCGTAACAATGTAAATGGAGTGTATAAAACCATTTTTAATGGAACATATTTCAGCGTTAAAGTTAAAGACAAGTGTTCAAATTTAGGTATCATAAATTGATTATTTAAACAAGAGAAAAAAATAATTAGTCTATTTTAAATAAATAGGAAAATATGTTATTATATATCCTTAGATAAGAAATTTTTGGCAACAATTGATTATAATAATTCTATTAAAATTGTTTAAAGATAAGATTTGCGGATTTTTTTGTTTTTGTCAAAAATTTGCCTAGATTGTAATGTTTAAATCATTGGGATTATCATCTTGAATTACAGAATTAGCTAAGAAAGAAGTTATCACCAATAATAGCCCCTATTAATAAAAGAAGTGGAACAAGATGAAGTAGAAGATGGCATTAAAGACACAAAATTGTGATTTTAAAAAAAACGAAAAATAAGAAATCCACGTGGTTTTGTATCATATAGGGGAAAACAAAGGAAGAAAAACTGATACAGCGCATACATCCATACATTGTGTGCTGATATCAATTTGAAAATTCAATCAAAAACAGTTTTGCTTGAATTGTGCTTAAAGAAATTTGTGTTTCAGTGTGGCCGACCCATTTCCTTAACTGGAACAATAACGCAATTTTTTAAGCTATTTTTTCTACATTAAAATGTATTTTATGAAAAATGCAGTTGGATTGTTTTGATGATAAATAAATAAAAAAACAATTATATTATTTGTTTCTTATTGTTTAGTCTCGATGGCAGCGCCATCTCCAAGTGGTTGGCGAAGAGACAAACCTTTCAGTTAAGAGTTGCTGATAGCTGGATTGAAAAGCCGGTGCTCCTCTATTAAGCAAGAGACACCATATTTACCTCCTATCAAGCGAGGTATTGTGAATTAATTGTCTATATTTGCATCTCCTACTAAGTGAGATCGTATAGCCTTTAAAATGTGGTTTATTTCCACTGTTTAATAATTAATTACTATTTAGCCACAGTCTCTCTTTTGTTTTGTTATTTTACTTATGTTAAGTTTTAAAATAAAGAATTGAAAAGAAATATAGTCCACTTTATATGAAAAAGAGCTATCGCGAACACTTATTAAAATTGTTTCTATATCACTGTAAATTTAAAAAATGGTCAAGTAGCCCAAATTCCTGAACCTTCTCCGATACAATGAATTTTAATATACCACACTTGTAATTTAGCATGGAAAATGAAAACCAAAAGAACCAAACAAGTATAACATGACTCGCTTATCTTCAAACGATTTCGCTAAAATTTAGCTTCGTTGCCATAAAAGAGCATTCTTTTCATATATGAGCATAAGGCAAAAACTTCCTTCCAGAAGTTTCCCGTGCAGAAAGAAAACACTTCAACTCGCTTGAGCAAACAAAAATAAAACCGAATTGACCTAGAGTCCCAAAGACGGAACGAGGTAGCCGAAAAAATAAATTAATTCCGCCTCAGAATATTTTTTTCGGGGCTTCGATTCTTTCACTTCAATTTTCGACAGCAAAGGCGGCATATTCTGCGGTTAAAGATAATCCTGATATTTCTAAAGGTTGGTAAAAAGCTTCCGCATTCATTCAAAGCGCCTGTAGATAGAAAAAGGCCTGATATTTCTTTTTCTTCCACTTCTTTGAAGATAGATCTCGCATGGAAGGCAGTTTGTCCTAAAAATAACAATGTGATCGATTGCTAAATACATCAAACGTGTTTTCGTCAAAATAACTTCCGTTTGTTTATGTCTTTACCATAGAAGCAAAGCTGGTAGTTTGAAAAGAACTCCAACGCTTTGATGTGCACTATTTTTCTTGTATGGAAAAGTTGCTAAATGACTAGAAGTATTTTTAAAATATATTCATGGCACATAAGTTCTAAAGTAGTAAATCGACCGTCTCAAAATATGAATAATGATTAAATCGTGTACGAAAAAAGTTGGCAATGATATGAAATTTAACAGCAAATGATGTGTTTTATTTTGAAAAACCATCCTCTTTCAGTAAATTCTTTATAAAATCTATCTGGGATTTTTATTTATGAGAAATAATAGTTTTTCTCTTGAGTTGTATTCATATTTCTTTTCAGATTTGTCTATTAAAGCATGTAGAAAATATATAAAGACCAAGCATTCTTGGAATTTTTGCAGTTTTTTTCAACTTTTTTTTATGTGCATTAAAAAGTTATATTACCACAACTATAATTTAGAAATGATTTCACTTATTTTTGCAGAAACGTTAACTATCAGCTTCAAACTTCTGACTATATGTACTAATGTGTTTAAGAACCTAATACTGTTTATGATTTTAGTTTTCGAGTAATTTATTATCAGTATTAGTTCAATTTTCTTCAGTTTAGAGAACACCATATACAGTTAACCTGCCACCTATGATGTTGAATATACTATACGAAAATTGTGGACTCTCTGATGTTGAATAAGAAGTAAATACCAGGCATGTTGACTTGCTATTAATGTGCCGATGTATACCAGAATATTTCGTCGCACAGCTGATGCCAGTAAATGGCTATCATACATCAAATATTGTGTCTTCTTCTCTAATAAATACCCAACACATATTTGACTATATAAGAAAGTTATCATTGTTGTGGTTATATGCAACACTCAGTTATCTAATAAAAGCAACATTTATTAACGAATATTAACAAATAATTAACGAGCACATAGCGAACGCTAATATTGACACTAACACTAGTAATGAAACTAACAAGCTACTATTATTTATATAAATCATTAGGAACAGAATGGCGACATTTATAGCACTGAAGACAGTAGAATTTGCAGTGGAGGTTTTTATATCAGTTGTAGTACGGGACAATTGGAATAGACGGCGATCACTTGCATAATGGCTAACGGTACTGGTAGCCACAAATTCAAAGACCCCGATGACTGTTTAAATATTGAATTCAATTGTAGTACGGAAGAACTGAAATAGACGGCGATCACTTGCATAATGGCTAACGGTACCGGTAGCCACAAATTCAAAGACCCCGATGACTGTTTAAATTTTGTCCTGAAATTCCTGAAGTTTAATCAAAAGCTTCTTTTTTCATCCAAAGCATCTGTAGTTGGAAATAAATATTTTTAATGTAGACTTTTTGAAAATGAAATTTTATTAATGTTCTAAGAAATAGATTTTTGTTTTAATTATTTTCTGTCTTTATGTCTTTAATTTATAATTCATTATATTAAATATTATTGAAATCAATTTATCTAAGAAATCAATTAATCTACACTAATAATCGAATTATATAAAAAATTAATTAATCAGTTGACAAAAACTTTTTTCTGAAATTAACTTCGAGAGGTCGCCAAATGTATGGAATCAAAATTTAATTGTAATTCATTTGCTTAGTTCAATTACTTAACTACTTATTACTTATCTTCTACTCACTTAACTACTTATTAATTGTAATTCAATTACTTAATTAAATTTTAAAAATATTAAAACATTATATTTTTTGAGAATACATAAGTATACAAAATTTCAAAACTAACATCAGGAAATGATTGAAAAATGAATTAAAATCCAATCTTTATAAACATGAAACATGTGCAGGTAAAAAAGTGTATTAAAAAGTCTCAACGTTTCCTGTTTTGATAGACGTCGAAAGTAAGGCAGCTTCTACGAAAAATAATAATATATTTCACAGATGAACACATCATACCTGCCTTTGCCAAAAAAAGTCCTTTTGCTTACATCTTCAGCGCAGAGCAAAGCTAGTGTTATGAAGAAAATTTCAAAGATTTGAAATGTTAAAATGTTAAATTTCTACTCTGGAAAAGTTCAATAAATGAAACGATTGTGTAACATTGATGAAAGGTGCAAAATTTCAAAGAGATAAATTGTTTGGACTCTTAAATAAATAGTGTTGACAAGTAATGTCTCATGATCGAGCAACTTAAAACGACTTCTTATGCGACATTTTGCGAGTATGATTTATCTTTCCTTTGATTATACAAAATATAATTTCTTTACTGTTGAATCAACCATCCATCATTCCTTTCCAAGTCATCTTTTCTCTTGCGCTAAAATATTGACTGCATTTGAAACTATATGGTAAAGTATTTCTTAGATAAGTATATTTTTTCTTAGTTTATATTTTGTTCGTAAGGATTCCGTTACAATATCAACACTTGTTTGCATTGTACCAAACAATTTAATAAAAGTCAGCAGTAAAATTTGCTACACAATTACAAAACTTGAAGATATTAGATATTAAAATTTCATTTATTTATTATCACTATTATCCGCAAGACTTATCCTCATCTCATTTATGTAACATCTTTGGCATTCACAATTTGAGTGTCCGACGTGATCTTTCTTGTCTTTTATTTTATAAGATAATTAATGATGCCATTGATTGCAGTGACATATTGAGGCGTATCACTTTTTCTGTGCCGACTAGAAATCTGAGGAAGAGTTGCTTATTTGTTAATGTATTTACCAGGTTTAATTACATGCGTAATTTTTCTATTTATAAATTTTACAAGATTTTTAACAGGTACTCTGATGATCTTGATGTGTTTAATATGTCTTATGGTGTTTTCAAGACTGAATGTTTGCGGGTTTTGTGTTCTTGAAGTGTTTTTGTCTTGTGTGCTTTTTAAAATCGTGTTGTGTTTTTAGCGATTTCTGTGTCTATCTGTTGTTTTCATTAATCTGTATTTTAATGCTATTTTAGTGTTTGTTTCTATATCATGCACTCTGTAATTGGAGTTTATTCTGTAGTGTGCATTTTCTAAATAAATAAATTAATTAATTAACCAATCTCTCTTGTCATCTTTAATTTTGAAGTTTATGTGCATCATAGAACATTATACTTCCAAATATTATACAGAGTACCTACCTAAATTCTTTACACCCCCTATGCGACTTCTTTCTGTACTAAATCGATGATGCTGTACAACTTTGTAATTGCCATTTTTCCTCTATTATGTACAATTTTCGAGATAGGAACACTAACTCCGGACTTTTCTGCTAGGAGGCGCTGTGAGCGGTCTCATCGCGAAGCATATAGCAGTTTTACTGTACCTAGACACCACTTTCATGACTACAGCTGACGCCTATCTGAAGTTAAGGAGGTTTAGGGATTTATGTGGGAACCCTATATATGGATCTATATTTATTTCTATTATTGAAAAATGAATTAAAAAAAAACGTAGTTACAGCGTTATTTGTGTCATTTAAATCTCCGTTACTCGCAATATCTAATAGATAAGCATGTCTGCTTAGGTTAATCTGTCCTCTGTTGTTTTATTTTACATTTATTGTCCTAGTCTTCTATCCTAGCCTACAGTTCATCAACGTCAGCAAAGATTCTATCGTGGATATACCCCCGAAAGAATAATTCAAGCGATTTCGGTTATTCCACCACTAATATTTCATTCCACGTACCACAATCAAGGTCGCTAGTGCTACCACATAATTGCGTTTTAATAGTTTTTGTACAATAGAAAAACTTTCTACTACAGAAAAACTATTCTAAGAGTTTCAATATTTAAGTTTAGCAAGAATTGTATTACAGACTTTTTGTAAAAGCAGCACATATTAAGATTATGGGATGCTGGCATTCAATACTTGACTATGTCAATTCTTGAGTGCATATCTTTGAAATAAATGGAGCAAATACCTGTTGTTAAGTAAAGATTTTGAAACAGGGAATTCATTGTTACCCTATGCATTCAAACTTCCATTTAATCCGGATTCTGTGATTTTGAAACATTTGTATGAATAGAAACGAAGCGTTTAATAATGTGTGTGCGTCCATTTTGATCAATTCTAATTATATTGATAACCATTTATCTCTGAAGAATTTATTTATTGTAGTATTATAACCTAAACTTATAATTATGTCTTCAGAATTCTCAAGTTTATTTCCAAAGTTATGAACCCGTTTCAAGTTAAATACATCCTGAGTAGAAAGTCGCCACTTTGGTGCGGTTCATATGTTTCCGGAATTATATCGTTTCTCAAATATCCTCTTGTCCAGCTGTGCCGCTAGGCAATATAGGGTCCTCTACAAATGTCTAGGGTGGAGCCCATTTTGCAGTTCTGGAGAGTAAGACAGTAGTCATGTCTAAGAGACTTTGTAATTTTAACACCTAAAGTCAAGGGGCCCCTAGATTGTGGGCTCCAGGAATTTTAGCATTATTTGATTCCGTGTTCTCCTAAGTTCGTGGTCCCGGGAATTTTACCGATCCCGCCACCGTATAGTTCCCTAAGACCGAGGGCAATGGTCATTTTACCGATACCGCCACCGTATAGTTCCCTAAGACCGAGGGCAATAGTCAGTTTAAAACTCCTGCCACCTATGTCTACACCACTGCTCTTAGCCATCTAATAATGCTTTTATTTCTTTTAATTGCTTCTATAGCTGTCTTCAAAGCTTTATAAATGGAATGAAAATATTAGGAATTAAAACAAAAGCAGTTAGTAACATAAGCATTAGAAATAATACAAAAGAACACCTACCATATTTAAAGTCCAGTGAGAGTTCAAATAAAACGTTTTTAAGCATTTTTTGTCATGACAATAATCATTGCAATAATACTTTAAAAAGACACTTTTCTACTACAAGTTTTCTGCTGTGATTCAGAAGTTTTCCATAGAAGTCTTTTTCTTGTTGAAAAAGCTTTACATATATCTTTTTACAGTTTCTAAGCGACTCAAAAATACTTCTTGAATTTTAAAGTTTCTTTCATAACTTCTGAAGGAAAGAAAACTTCGAAATTGCTTGTCACCTACGCGTTTGGCGTGGGAGTATTGTCGTCAGAATGTGTCAGTAAAATTTTTCATTCGGCTTAAAGCATAAAAGTTTCTGAAAATTGGAAAGAGCAAAGGGAATTGAGCTTGTAATTCCATCTCTATTTTCATTTAACTTGGATCATATTTTAGGTAATTTGTCACAGTGACAAATTTACCATTCTCTTCATATTATATCAAAATAAAACTTTAAGAAACAATTAGGTCCTTTGGATGTTAAAACTTTCGCTCTTTGTAGATTTTTTTGTGTTTAACAAAAAATCTACATATGCACAGAATTACAGGATGTTCCAAAAATATATGCATACTTACAATAACTATTAAAAACGAATAAACACATGGCTCAATGTTTCATAACTTAATTTAATGAATGCATTAATTAAAATTAGAGTTAATGTGTTATTTAATTTTAGTTATGAATTAATTGAAAGTTAACTTAATGGAATTTTTTTACACACATGGAAGGAGAAAGGACGAAGCCTTTTTTCTCTTTTTCACCTAATTCTAGATGCATTATGTTAGGACACTTCAAGTATAATTTTCAGTGTTGGGCATGCTACAGTTTATTAGCTGATATCAACTAATGAAAGGAAATTCGCCAAAATATCAACATGATATAATTAGTGCCATTTTCAAATCCTCATATGGCGTCAACATTTTGACTTCTTCTGGTTGCTAATAAAATACTAAATTTTTATTATTTAATTTGATTTATAATATTTTTATGTTTAGGAGAAAGTCGCGTAAGAAAACGAAGAGTCTAAGATGACGAATATGATTTTTTTCCAAAATTACACTGGATGGCAGCCCTGATCCTGCAGCATCAGAGACCTCTAGCGACCAGCTGCCCGTTACAAACCAAAATATTTCGCCTCGTTATTAGTGTGATTCACAGTCCGCGGTATTGTTTTTTAAGTTGTTTCTACTCAACTTTTGGTTGCTGCTTGGTAAGGGAGAGTTTTCACGGAATAAATATTTTTGATTTATTCCGTAATATTCGTAAAGTGCTAATCAAAAATGTATGTGATATTCGTAAAGAACTAATCAAAACGTGTTCAATGATGTATAATTTTAATTTTTTCAGATGACCTTATACCCTTCTATGGTTTTTGAAATTAAAAGGCAAAATCGGGTAAGATGACTAATTGGGTAGAGGGTAAGATGATGAACACCTCCAAGATGATTAAGGAGCTCGTCGTGCTACCTGAATGCCACCTGTCCTTCCTGCAACTCACTGGCACTCCAGGAAAAATGTGCATCTCATTAAAAAGGAGATAGAAGAAAAAGAAGACAAACTAAAACTTTGACAACAGAACAATGCTGAAGTTAATAAGACTAAACGTAACCAACCTTCTAAAAATTCAACAAAAAAGAAGGAAGTAACACCTCGACTTCTAATGTTCTGAGTCTGAAGACTCAATTCATTCATTTGAATTTCCTTACATCGACTCTAATAACAATCTGGACCCAGAGGCCCTCGATAATGAAGAATGCATCATTTCCAATGAGTAAGGAAACACGGAATTGGGATTCCAGTGTTTTATGTGCGAACTCTGACTCCATTCCACCTGTACTGGCTAAGACAAAATACATGCCCATGGCGTTGCGATTTTTGTAATTGATTTCATTTCTTAAGGTTTGAATCTCAAATTAATATGTTAACTGATATTAATATATTAATTAATATATTAAAAATTATAAAAGATCAGGGTCCGAATTTTCGATTAAGCGTTTGTAGCAGCATCGATTCACTTTCAGGTTTATGCAAGTTAGATATTCGCCATCTTACCCGACATCGTTCGTCATCTTACCCTTCAAAGTCGGGTAAGATGACGAAATTGACTTCTTTTTTTCAAAAATAAAATTTGGGGGTCTTAAATTTGATCATAAAAATTTAAAAAAAATTTAACTTTAAAATAAAGAGTTGAAAAATATTTAGTAGAAAAAATAATCCTCCAGCAACGAATATTGAGGTCAGGTAAAATCCCCAAAGCTTAAGGTTACCATCTTACCTGATATTTCCCTATATTTCATACTACATGCCGTAGTTATTCACACAGTATACTTATTTTTGTCGATATCCGATAGATACTAGTAAATGTGTGACATTTACAGGATACCATTGTATATGTCGAAAATTTCACATACACAATGATACTCCGTATTTCATTCTTACAGGCCAAGTAGTAAAAATTTAGCAGGTTTCTGAAATATTATAAGTAAAAGGAAATTCAGTCTACACTGTGTAAATAGAAATTTTAAAGGCAGGATTGATAGTCAGGACTGATTTCTTACAGTATAGTTCTTACAGCAAATATAGAATAACAATTTTAAATACACTTATTCCTTTCTTAAGAGAAATATACTAAGCAAAATTAAGTGAAATCGGATGCCATATGGTCTCATATCTTTTAGCACGATAGAAATATATTGGATTTCCTCTACGAATAACGATGGTAGAAACGAAATTTTTAATTCAAATTTTCGAAATTTCTTTAATGCAGTATATTTTCTATTTTCTATAAGAATTTAATTTGATATTTCTAAGGAAAGAGTATGCTTTAATAACTCTCAAACATTGCAGCTCATTCATATAACATTTTCCTTTATTTTGATTTAAATATAAATTAAATTAAAAATTATGTTTTTCTAATTTGACATGAAAAATTAAATTCTTTTTTCTGTAGTTATATAAATACATTTCCCTCTAACTATTCTACCAAATTTTTTATCATAAAATAGTGAAATTTAAGATATATACCTTTACTGTCTAGATTTCATAAATATTCTACATCCTAATTTCAATAAATTTTATCATTAAAATCTATTGTCCGGAAATATATAATAATTTATTTTAATATAAATCTTAATAATTTAAGAGTAATTAACTTAACTTAATAATTTTTTAAATCTTATAAATTTTATCATTAAAATCTATTGTCCGGAAATATATAATAATTTATTTTAATATAAATCTTAACATAATTTAAAAACCTTCCTTTACGAGATTTTGAGACATTGTTAGCTATATAAAATACAAAACAAATGCTCGCATTACTCATGTGTAGATAGACAATGTAAATGATGAGGATTTTGGTTAGCAAAATCCCAAATGTTTTGAACAGTTACGCAAACAGCCCCTTAAGTGTAATTGTTAAGTCAAACAGCTTATCAGAAGTGAACTGACAAATGTCGCGACGGCTGAGGACATACTCATGCATTATAAGCATCCAAGTTAATGTAACCACTAACTAATGATAATGAAGCAAGTTTGATATTCATGCTCTACAAACTAAATGGTTGCGACATGTTTGTCACCAGCAGTGACTCATCATGTATTGAAAGCTTAAGAATTTACTCATGCAAAATGATTTATCCATTATATGAGATATGACATTAAGTGTATCTATTGGGATTTCGAGATTTCTAGGATAAGACTCTATTATAAAAATATTTTTTAATTTGTAACTGAAACACAGAAGTGTATTTTCTGGTTTGTGTGTGTTTTTTATAAATACTATATGACATATGACATTAATTGTATCTATTGGGATTTCGAGATTTCTAGGATAAGATT
>BGPR01004417.1:83167-99065 GCA_013235015.1 Araneus ventricosus | reverse complement strand
ATATGACATTAATTGTATCTATTGGGATTTCGAGATTTCTAGGATAAAATTCTATTATAAAAATATTTTTTAATTTGTAACTGAAACACAGAAGTGTGTTTTCTGGTTTGTGTGTATTTTTATATATACTAGCTGCTCTCGCCGCCCTCCAGGTGGGTTAGCGTCCAGCACCCACTTTGCTCAGCATTGCCCCTGCCACCTCGCAGCTTCGAGTCTCTCAGCCACAACTTTTTTCAGTTTTAAATACTGTATGAGAATCAGTGGAACAGACCATAAAAACATATTAGATTTCACATTCTTTGTAGACAACAGATTTCTTTAAAATTGTAAAATCATTCAACAAACCTCATCTAGTTGTAATGTTTTGTAAAACTTTCTCACGAATTTCGGCATGAAAGTCTTCAGATTCATAAATACTAAATGATATCGCCCTAAATAAACAGTTTCCATCACCTACAGTAGGTATTTTACAATATTTTTGAAACTCCATTTTGATGGAACTGTTGGGATCTATATATTTAAAATAATATGGTAAAACCTTCAGGCAGTTCGCTAGCCCCAACCACTAGACGGATTTCGACAATTTTTATTTTAAATTAAATCTTATGACGTCTGGATATGTCATCTAAGCAGAATAAAAACATTCAACAATGGAACCAATTTAAACACACATTTTAGATGATTTTGTTAGTGTGTTTCAAAATAAAAATTAAAAATTTAATTTATTTCAAGTATTAAAATGTAGAGCTTCGATTACCGGCCTGAAAGCTGATATACCACTTAATATTTGCGTAATTTGCAACAAATAAAGAAATAATTCAGTATACCTATATATTCAAAAATAATATGGTTAAACCTTCAGATAGTTCGCCAGCCCCATCCACTCAACGGATTTCGACAATTTTTATTCCGTATGAAAGCTTATGACGTCTAGATATGTCATCAAGGGTCTCCTGCCTCCACCCCTCCCCCATTTTCAAACGTAATCGTAAAAACATATAGAGAATGTATGGTGGAGAAAAGTGTTTTCGATTTCGTTCGAAAATGGGGGATGTCGGTGGGGCAGGCGACCCTTGATGACATATCTAGACGTCATAAGCTTTCATTTGAAATAAAAGTTCTTGAAATCCGTCGGGTGGTTGTGGCTGGCGAACTGTCTAAAGGTTTTTTCTCATAGAGAATGTATGATGGAGAAATGTTTCTTCGATTTCTTTCGAAAATGGGTGATGGTGGGGGGCATACGACTCTTGATGACATATCTAGACGTCATAAGCTTTCATATGGAATAAAAATTGTCGAAATTCGTAGAGTGGTTGGGGCTGGCGAACTATCTGATGGTTTAACCATATTATTTTAAATATATAGATATATTGAATTATTTCTTTATTTTGTTGCCAATTACGCAAATAATAAATGGTATATCAGCTTTCAGGCCGGTAATGGAAGCTCTACATTTTATTATTAGAAATAATTCAAATTTTTCATTTTTATTTTGAAACACACTAACAAAATCATCTAGAATTTGTGTTTAAATTGGATCCATTGTTGAATCTTTTTTATTCTGCTTAGATGTTAAATAAACATAGAATTCCTTTGATAAGCTTATAACGACTTCATTTCATTGATTGGCAAAGGTTCAATTGAGACTTGGAACATCAAAGAAATTAAGTATTATAAATGGAGCTAAAATAGGCAAAACATTTTAAATTAGATGCCAAATGACAATTTAAAAAATATTTTTCTGTTTTTTGTATTAAATACTTCTTATTTTTTGCCTGTACTGATAATTCTTTTATTTTATTTACTCATTTAACTCAACCAGGCGACTGGAATTTTTATTATATAGCTGGTTCTAAAATATATAAATTTAAAATACTTTAATTAAGTACATGAAAATAATACGTGCTAAAAAGTAAGGAGCTACAATGTTTTTTATTCAGAGAAAAGATAATTGAATAGTCTTTCTGAATTCATTGTCAATCAACTGACTGATTTAAGTTGATATTCATTTTAATTAAATTTGAAATAATGCTCAAATTTATTGAATATCAAACGATTACTAGGTATACTGGTTAAAACCGTTGAAATTGGATAAAAAGAAAACACGAGAAATAGAAGAGAAGCAATAACAGTGCTTTAATTCTAAGTAATGGCCATTGCTAGCTACACATTTCCCCCATCCGTCAGGTAAGGTGTTGATACCGTTCCAATTGAACTTCCCTTCTTTGGAGGAAAACCAGTCAATGATCCATCGGGCAACATCGTCGTACGTTCGAAAATGCTGTTGAGACAGCGTGTGGCCCATCGACCAGAACAAATGAAAATCTTATGGTGCAAGGTCTGGAGAACACAGCGGGTGGGATAATACTTCACTGGCAACATTTTGTAACATGTCCTTGACTGATGTGCACATATGTTGTGATGCGTCGCCATGAAACAAATTAACATTTTCGTGTCGACTGGCGCATTGTGGTCGTTTGATGATCGGTAGTGTATGCTTCGAATTTACCATTGCTAGCCAGCACTATTTACAGTTTCACTGAATTTCAGAAGCTCATGATACACTCCACCCTTCTGACCCCACAAATACACAGAATTCTCTTCTTTCCATAGCCGTTTCCTAAACCGTTTAAAAAAGCATTCACACTAGTCTTGAGATAATCCGTGTTCACCATATGAATTCCACAGTACGCGGTAACATTCAGATGAACTTTTTGTCACAATAAAGTAAAGAAGTAACATTTCCGCAAAATAATTTTTGGCACGAATGTCGGGAACATTTTGCGAACGAATATCAGTCCTGTGTACACCTTTAGAATATTTGACGTCTGCAATTCTGAAGCTTGTTCTCACTAAGATCAAATCTCATGCGTCACACTGCGCATCTACGCCGTGCCATTCCTAGAAAAAATCTGCATTATTAACCGGTATATCTAGTATCTGTATTCAACATTTGGGAAAAGTTCATATTTTGTGAAGTATTATATTTAGTTTTAATATACATGGTGCCCATTTTTATCATGGCTCAATATCTAAGACGTTAAAGTTAGGCATACTCTTCCAACTAGAAAATTGTACTAAACGACGTGAATAATTATATTTTATGTTGTTTCAGTTAATAAATATATTGATCAAAAATTACGAAGTCTAAATTTTGACAGTTCCCGGTTCTATCAATAATATTTAGTGAAATATTCTTGAAAAATTAACATTTTAAATAATATAGTTCTATTATTATGGGATCCAAACTGACCGAGATATTAAGTTTTGAATTTCATTATTTTATACGAATCAGCGCTCACATTTCTATTCATACAGCCTTTTTGTTTCTACAAAACTTCACATAATTTTAAGCTGTGTGTGACTTAGTCATCAATGGCTTATCTTAAATTTTATATTTCATGTATTAACTATTTTCATAGCATAGATTGCATTATTTCTAATTTAAATCTTAGCTCTGTTCCTTATCCTAGTTGTGGAAAATAAATATTATTAAATGCAAGATAAGTTGTCTATAGAACTATGGCGGCAGTTGAGAGGGCGTCCCTTTCTATACGAATTAAAGTGAAATGACATCTGGTAATCTTGTATTTAAACTTCATCGAACCCAGCAATAATGGCTATACAACGAGTTTTTTTCTTTCTTAATTTGTCTCAATTGGTTTCTTTCCCCTACTAGAAAAAGGAGATTCCTGTCTCAGCTTCTTCTTTTTTTTCTGCCTTTCTCTTCCTCTTCTGAGAATATAGATGGCGCCAGGGGGACTAGTGTTTAACGTATAACTTTTTCTCGATAACGTGGGGTAACTCTTATTCTCTGGCATTTTTCATCATGGGGTAAGTTCTTTGATTTTATGTTATGAAAGCTTAATAATTAAGCTTGATGGCTAATATTTTGATTATCTTATTAGCGTTTCTGACGTTTGTGTGTTGTAATTTCCTTTTTCGTTTGACGTCTGATCTTGTGGATTAGCCTCCTTGGAATTTGTGTGTGCGGAGTTCGGGCTATGAGAAGCTTTGCTTCGCTTAAGGCTTGCTTCTTACAGAAAATTTCCCAAATATTCTTTTGAATCCATTTCGAATAGTTCTTAGTCCTTGAAAAAGTGAACTTGAATGGATTCCTTGTCTTGTTTTTTGCTTTTCGTTACCTTCGAATTACTCTAGGATTGCTTTTATTACCTTCATTTTTTACTTTTGGCTATATTTGTTTGATTATTATCTGTCTATTGTTCTCTGTTTTTTGTTTAGCTGCTGAAATTGCGAGCTTCATAAACATTATCGCAATTTTTTCTAACTTTATTTCTTTCTACAAAAAAATTCTTTTGTTCTTTTAATTTTATTGTATGCCAATTAAAATATTTTATCTTGTTCTAGTTTTAAATTTTGCTTCCTTTTTAAAAAAACTTTAAAAAAAATTAAATTTGCTATATTTTTCCTTGTGGATTGTTTACATGCTCTATACAACGAGTAGTTCATTTTGAGTTTGAGTTCTAGTTCTTCAACTGGCAGAGTCAGTCTTCAGATGCTATCGATGTTCCAGTTCGGTGACTCGGCTTCCTGCGGCTGCTGAAGTTCCAGTTTTTCTGCTGCTACTAAAGTCATCACGCAGTTTTAACTGAACCCAGCCAGAATGATCCTAATCTTATTTCACTTATATTCTCTCATTTGTGGGTAATGATCCAGGAAAACATCGCATCGAATTGCAACATCTAGCTCTTATTATATTATTGCTTTTCAAATTGATTTTATTGTTGAATTTTATTAGAGTTCATTGTTATCCATCATCGTCTAATGATTTATGGAGTCAGAAATACATGCTTATGGTTACAGCGCATATGCTAGATTTATTATCTCTGTATCTGTTCTTCTTTTAATTTTAAATCAGAGGGATTTCAAACTTATCTTAGGATACTTTGATTTGTTAGTACTTGAAGTTTCGAGAGTCAAATTATAAATAGATTATATATCTTCCTCTTAATCCGATGTTGGAAATAAAATAAATATGATTCATTTTTATAACACACTTTTTTCACCAAATCCGTGCTTTCCTTTTCCATTTGTAGTATCGATTTTTATAGCTCCAAAATAATATTATTTCTTATATTCTGTATTGCTGATTTTTTTCTTTCTGCAATTTCCCTGAAGTCTAACAATTTCAATTCGGATTTTTAATGATTTAATTTCGGATTTTTAATGATTTTAATTAATGATTTCAATGCTACTCAATGCGGATTTTTAGTATGCGGAGAAGATGAAAATTTGAGGAGAAATAATTTCCCGTCCAATTCAAGAACCGGCTTATTGAAACTTCAAACATTTCACTCCTGTTTCGATAGCCAAATAAAAATTTTATGAAGCAATCGAAAATGCATTCATAACTAAGTGACCATGAAAAATCTTGTAATGTTTCTGCAGTATGAGATGAAATTTCTACGAATGACTTGCAACCCTTAACAGGCTTTGTAGTACGATTTGGTCCACATAGATTCTCACTTTTTCGTATACGAAGTACAAAGAGAAAGTATGGTTCGCTCTATCAGTTCGCTAAGCTCCGAAATCGGAAAAAATGTGAGAAGACTCCTGCTTGTGTTGTCTCCATTCCTTCTGGTTCGATCTCGGATTTCGAGGGACTATCTGAGTACAGACTTTAGTCCCTGTTTTTCACAAGGTCAGCAGTTTTCTTGCGGGGGTTAGTTTAGTTATATTTACGTGCCGTTTTGAAACAACATGAGGGATATTTTGGGATGGACCTCGTAATTTTGAACCATGGTCAGATGACGAGGACGACGCCTGAGCTGGCACCCCCTCTCCAAACTTCTGCGCCACACCAGCGGGAGGGCGTTTGGACACTACGTATGATTTAGCATGCAACAGGCCCCATACACGATGGATCTTCAGTGGATTCGGGTCTCGAACCTGGAACCCTCCGGCCCCAAAGCCGAGACCTTACCACTAGGCCACCGATGCCTATTTTCTTGCGGGGAGAATACACATTTATTAGAATGTATAAGACCCCTTAACATCGAAGAAGGCCGGTCTGAGGCGGTTGGCTTCTTTTGAGGGGAGGTGAGGTTCAGAAATCGCTTAGAAGAAAGCGCTGTAGGGGTCCAATTATCGTTGCCAACCACAGCCCATTTCTCTGCGCCTTAAGAGAAGATTATAACAGGAAATGGGGTGGTGGGTAACTGACCACCCATATTGGTAGAGTCCAATTCTTGTCACTTTCTCCCACAAACTGCCGGTTTTAAAGGGATTAAGAGAAAAGAGTCGCCCCGGGCTTAAAGAGTTAACTCGCTTTTCCCGAGACAAATGTTCCTGACCTTTCCTGTCATCAGTATCGTTCGAACAGAGTGTTTTCATTGATTGGGCAAATTCTTTATGTCATTCTAGTCGTTTGTAGTTTTATTTTGTTGGTCAAAGATACAACGGAAAAAGAATGGTACCAAAGTATCCCTTATGATACTCGGTCAACTACTTTGATCCTATTGAGGTACTCGATGGACAAAATTAAATTTGCATATGTGGGAATAGTAAGAGGGAAGCTTATGTTCTGTGGTGTTCCAGATAAGAAAGCTAAGTACGTTGGAAATCTGGAGAAGACATAAGGAGATACAAAAAGAGTTCCAACCAAACGGGAGAATACCTATCATTTCATGATGATGCACAATACCCAGCACATTAGTTTCATTCGTGCAAAAGAGAGGTGAATCTTCTTTGTTGACTTCTGCTACGCAACGAACAAAACAAATAGATGCAGGAAATTACAAGAGTTAATTAATACTGACGGTGGCTTTCACACTGTTCTTTAAAGGTGTGCTACTTATTCAACCAGCCTAAGAACAGGGAAATGACCCATTACAATGATTTTATCAATATATTTTCTGTAAATATATACATCCTCTTTTCTTTCAAAAAATCTTCCAGTTTCCTGATTCGGTTTCATGAAAAGTTCCATCTCTTGTTTTATTCTTCTTTGACATGAAAATACCTAATTTCCTTTGGGAATCGAGATTCGCATTTGGCAGAATATAGGAGACCTCGTAAAAAGTAAAGTGGAGAAGGTGGATAGAGGAAAAAATATATTGAAATATGTTCGAGGAAAGAACTTAAAAGAACAAATTTACAATATGAAGTTTGTTTGACATGTCATGGCGTGATTTAAAATGAATATATTTCTGACTTCGTATAACTTCTAATTTTGCTCTGCGAGAAAGTGCGGTAAGTAATATATAGATTTATAAATATATTTTGTATGTATACATTTTAATTTTTCAACAGTAAAAATTAAAATTAACTGATTAAAAAACAAATTAAAAAATATGTATGAGGATTGTAAATAAAACAGTGGCAACATAGATAGTAAAAAAATTACAATAGACTTAAGAGTAAAATTACATTACATTCCTTCAATATAATCACCAGCAAATTATTGTACCTTTTGCCAAATGTCAGAAAACAGTAGGATCCCGTTGACAAGGTGTTTTTGTTGATGATAGCAACGAGCGCCCTAACATTCGCCATCTCTTCAGTATATGCCACACCGTTTGATGACTGATACCAACTTCTTCGGATAATTATTGGACAGTCCATGGAAAGGAAACCATTCAAGATGTCAATATAATGTTGAGGAATTACCCAGATAGCAATTTTAGTTTGCAGCAAGGTTGACACGACAAGAGTGCAAGTGTGAAACAAGCATGCGGCAAGTTAACGCAAGCTTCGAAGTCACCACGCGACGAACTTGCAGCAAGCTTGTCATGACAAACTCATTGCAAGCTATAGCAAAAACAGAGTACGAACCCAACCCGGATTAGAACTCGCAACCTACCGGTCCCCAAGCAGAATCCCTAACCACTCGGCCAGTTAAACTCTGAGACATGAAGATAGATTTCGCTAATACATCGTTCGATTCGATTCGTATACGATTTATTTTAAACTGTTTTCTTGATTTCATTAATTTTTTGAGTTGAGAATATGATTTGAATTCAAAGAGAGACCGATTTTCGCTAATAACTACGTTTTGCTAGTAGAATAAATTATGAAATTAGAATTCAAAAGTAATTACTTTTAAAATGGGACAAAATGTAAGTTATTATTTATTTCAACAAACATTGACTGTTTTTTAGGTTTAATTTTGTTTATAAAAGTTAAAATTTCAACTTTAAGAAAAAGGCGATATAGTTTTCTTTAAAGTGCGAGTTCTTATTTAGTAAAAAGATGAAAATGTTTCAATTTTTTTTATAAAAAAGTTATTTTTTTTCACAAATTATCATTGATTTATTGAATTAATAAAAAGAAGGACGGTCTAGGAGATGCTATTAAAAATCGGATGTTTTTTTCAAAAACAGAGACAAAGATAATTATCTCTTTATTGTGCTATCTTTGCATCTTTGCAGGAAGCTTGTTTTGCAAACTCACAGCAAACTTGCATTGCAAGGAGGGGTGGCGCTACTTGTCACGGCGAACTTGTGGCAAGCGAGGGTGGCGATTCTGCATTGTTAGTTTGCCACAGTTTTGCTTTAAGTTTGACGCGGCAAATTTGCTATGACAAGCTAATATCAAGTAAAAATCAAACTTGCTGCAAACGTACGTGCTATCTGGGGGACGGCCAACCTGTGCGGTGCAAATCCGCAGTCTCATTCTGACCCGCACGAAACGCTTTGACCCATCTTGCAACCGTCCTATATGTTAACGCACAGGCCTCACGTAATTTGTGATAATATTCAGATGCATTTTTCTGACACTCCCCACTTCATGCCGCGCAGCAACTACCCTTCTAACTGGATCTACGGTTCTATGCAATCAACGCATCGACAACAGCGCCACCTCACTGCTCCCATATCCTGTTTACGCATGCCCGATCTTCTGCAACTTTCCGCATTGTAAGCTGGTGCGCTGATAAAAGCTTAGTGCTATTAAAAGTGCTGTTACTATTATTATTAGTGATTTGCTGTCTGATTAAGCACATATCCCATGGACAGCTTATCGTAGTCTGTTGAGGGCAATGCCACTCGTCAAAAAAGTTTGTAGCACGTGACCGGTCAGCCAAGATGACGGGAAACGTGGACTGTATTCAACCGGCTTGAAAATGCACTCGATGATGACGGAAAATCGTCGGCAGCGGAATTTCAAACCAATCGTGTGTAACTTTTATGGTGACGTAGTTCGCCAAGAATGCCGGGACGTATTTCGCTAAAAATGCTCCAAAAGTGAGAACACATAGAAATTCGCTCAACCGAACAACAAAATCCAAACAAGCGGAGAAGCAAAAAACCGCGGTCGCAAGAAGAAAAACAAACAGTAACGTGCAAAAAACACCGAAAAGCCAAAAAAATGTTAACAGCTGAAAAAAAACGATAAAATAATCAAAAGTGGAGCTGGCATTCGGGGTTACCTGATTTTGAATGCATTCCCAAACATGACCGAAATGTTGTCTGATCGGTTGCCTCAATGTATCACGTGTTACAAACTTTTTGGTAGAGTGGAAATGCCCTAGTGTCCACGGAAATAGGACACGATAAGCTGTCCGTGTGATATGCGCTTTACGATGCTAATTTTTAAAAGTATATTTTTTCTTGTTCCCTGTACTACGATTTTTCCGGAATATTCGTGAATAAAGAGTAATTTGCCATCCTCGTTGTTGGATTGCTTTATCCTCGTTGATGGATTGCTTTATCCTCGTTGTTGGATTGCTTTCAACGTACCTTAACCGGACGATTTTCGAATCAATAGATTGTCGATATGAGATATCATGTGATGTCCTTTGACTCCCATGAGTTGTGTACCGTAAACTTTATATACCGTCTGTTGGTTCTTCCTTATTCACTATTGGGAAGATCTGCCAATCACGCACCAGCTTCTATAAAATCTGGTGGCTAAAAATGCGTTAATGAAATCTCATCTTTTATCTAATAAAGTTTCTATTTTTTAATGTTTTCAGTTAAATATTTTCCTACATGATTTTCACTTAAAAGAAACCCTGAATGTGCGTGTAATATATATTGAAATTTTCTAATGAATATTCTGAGAAACAAGCGCAAAATAATCGCAGTGCCATTTTAAAATGTGGACTTACATTCCTATGAACGTTGATTTTGCTTTAGAATATACGAATAACTTTAACTTTTACGTAAGCATTTATTATTTTGTAGAGCATTCTATAAATATTAATATATATGACTTTACAAACAGTTATAGAATAGTTTCAAAAGTATTGTTTCATATTTATTTTACTCCTGCTTTACTAAATAGTAATTTAAAATATATTATCATACCATTTATGATATTGCTGTGGCTCTCAAACCAATTCTGTGCATAAGTTTCTCTAAAATATTAACTAAACATTTTTCAGTCCTATTAATTAATATATATATATATCGAAATATAACTTATTATATATATATATATATATATATATATATATATATATATATATATATCATTTGTCTAAATGTCGAAAAAATTAACTAAAATGTCGTTATTTGTACAATACAACCAAATTTAAAACAAATATAAAGAATTGAAAATACTATAGATACCATTAACATAAAATTAAGTTTAAACATTTATATGTCAACATGAAAAAAAAACTTTGTTGTTATTAAAAGTATTGAAAAAGGCAATGCAAGTATATGGAGTTTTCAACAATTAATATAGCAGCTTGGCTGTGGACAAGCTTTAGCCAGGTTAAGTTAGTTTTGCTGTACAAACCATCCCTGTTACTAAAGTTGTTGAAAAACAAACAGGGTAATTTATCCTAAAATGAAAGAATTTAGAAAGAAAAATCATACACCAACCCTAACAATAAAACATAACTATAAAGAAAGGACTAAAATCCAAGATAAAAATATGTAATATAGCAATATATTGCACTAAAACAATAAATATATCATTCATTAAAATACCCATACTATTCATTAAACATTAAATATTCAGTGTCTATACTTATCCTTACCAGAATTAAACACTTTTAATAAAACATATAATATATATATAGATATTTTTAAAATTATTTTTTATATAGTTTATATTTTGCATTTTTACATAAGAACAACATTTGTACAGCATTTTACTACTATAAAGCATTCTGAAGAAAGCTACAAATCATAGTTATAGAAAAGTTTCAAAAACGGTGCTTCACATTTAATTTACTCCTTTTCTAATGGATAGTAACTTACATTCTAATATCGCATCATTTTTAATATTTCTATGGCACTAAAATCAATTAAGTTCGAAAGTTTCATTAAAATATTACCTAAACAATTTCCTCACATATTAATATCTCAAGAAATTCTGTTCATATTCTATTATACATTTGCGATATTTCCAAATTTAGGAGATAAATATACATGAAACAGTTAATTGTATATGACGTGTTATTATTGTCTTAAAATCAGTACTGAACATTATGTAGCAACACCCAAAACGACGTGGCATCTATTATACTAGTACATTGTTGTGTTTACACAGGGTTGTTCTAGGTTTATGGAAACGATCTTGACACCACTCCTCCAGGGACTGCTATCATGTTTCTACCACCTGTTGCGTTCCATAAAAGCCTCTACAGACTACATCCCGACACCAGGGTTTATTGTAAAAGGCTTTTATAGTGAATAATCTTATTTAAATTAATCCGATGTATCTGGAAATATTTCCATAGATTGTGTGCGGCTTACATTCTGATCCTTCCAGGAATAATAAACACACCAAATCCATTATTAGAAGATCAGAGATATGAAAGGGATTTTAGTACGCCAGAAATATCTTTGCGTTATTCTCTGTGTTTTGGTGTCAAGAGAATACCTTTGGGAGATTAATTCGGTAAGTTTATGGAGTTGAACAATTTATAAACAAGACTGAATTATTTTTAAAGAGCCAACTCTGGTTTTGATGGATGCAATCTAGTTCGAGCCGAAATTTGCAAATGAGTTTTTGCTTGGATATAATTTATTCCCCGTAACAGATTTAGCTTTTAAATTAATTCAGAATTTATTATTTGAAATTAATCATTAATATAAGTTTCTAAGTTAGATTTAAATGTGTTTAGGTATGTGCCTACCCTAAATTTTCGATTTCTTTTATTATTTTCTACTAAAGTCCATGCATTTAGGATTCCAAAAATGGTTTACTTTAGTTTCTTCGATAGTTAGAAGCAAAGTCATTGCCGAAATTATAAACCAGAATGGAAATTTTCGAAACCGAAATTAAGCCATAGAATTATAAACAACGCATCTAATTAGCTATTTCTTTACTTTTAAACAATGTGAATGTAGAGTTTACTTTTTAAATATGTAATTAATTTTTATTTATTTATTTATTATTGTTTTAGATGTATCTGGCAACTGTTTCTTTACTTGCGAGATATTTTACCTAAAGAAAATTTCGCTCACTCCTAATACTGTTATTAGGAACTAAGATAGCAGTTTTATTATTCAACTCAGGCGATATAGGGACGATACCTGTTTTAAACATCTTAATGTAAAAGTTGAACCAGAAATTATTAAAGGAAACTACATCAAAAACGATATTGAGAGAATTAAGAAATCGAAGCGACAAGTAGAACCAAAAACATAATTATCAAGAAAAAATTAAAAGCTAAAAGAAAATTAAAATTAATTAAAAATTAAATCAAAGAAGGCTTGACTTACAAATACTGTGAATTTTAAGTTGTTAAAATATGTATATAATATTTTGTGAGACTTTATAATCTGTATTTTCCTTCTCTGCAAAACTGTTATTTTCAGTTATCTGTACTGCGATAAATCTCATTTCTCAAAAGTTTTAATATATTCAAATGAAATTTTACTACTATGTTCTATACATACGTAGATATGTTTTGAACCTCAAATATAGTTTGAAAGTGTTTAATTATTTATTTTAGAGCTGTTTTTTTTTGGAAAATTTATATATTTTTCTTGTAGAAACCTGATGCGCCTACAAAAATTGGTATATCTCAGTAACTTTTAGTGGTACTCTAAATATTCTGCTTCACGACACTGGTAAATGTATACCAAATACTTTATTGAAACAAAAAGGGAAATACATGCATTAGAATTCGTTAGAGAAAGTTTGGCGTAAACGTCAATTTTTACAAAATTTTGACCGAATATGGCCAAAATTTCAAAACTAATTTTTGAATTCATTAAAAGGGCATTTAAATTCAAAGTTTTATACAACATTATAATTGAAAACATAAATGTTGAATAAAAATGCTCCGAAGTTAAGCACATACCTTAAGTCTATATTAACCTTTTAACTAATATCGAGACATACATGTCCCACTAACATTTTAAAATTTTTACTGAGATGAAAAAAAATGCTTGAAAATTCGTTATAATATGTCTCAGTCGTATAACAAGAATAATCGTGCATATTTCAACTTTAGTCACCTAGATGGCACTGGCTATTTTCCCTGCAAAAGTCATTGTATACTGAAGACTTTTCTTCTCTGAATGCAAGTTCGATGTTTTGATCTATTGTTAAGCAGTTTTTTACAATAATATTAACGAAGTATTGAAAAAATTTTAATAAGTTTTTGCAATAACTAACAATAACCATGTTTAATGCATAAAAATGTAATGTCTTTTGGTTATGGGACTATTATGCCTAGCCTTTAGTTTAAAATACAGTCGGAGAAAAAAAAATCAAACAATCAATTTGGTATATTTGGCGACTATCTTTATTCGTATTGAAAAATCGATGAAAAATATATTTAAAAAAATCCTTTGTCAAACGGTTCAGTAATGCCTATTTTAAGCAAACATTGCTTAGAAACAAAAGAAACATTGGTATTATTGATTCATTTCAATATTTTTTTGAAGAGACGACCTAATTGATGATATGAGTTTCGATAACATATCATAAATTATGTAGATAGGAAGCTTTTAGCTTTGAAAATAATTTTTGAGTTAAGAAATGTAGTACAGTATATTTGCTCCACCATTTTAAACAACGATAATCCTATTGTATAACTCAGGGAAAAACATTTTTCACTACTCTTCAGACCTCGTTCATAATTTCAAATTTTAATACACAATTCCGCTGTTAAAAAAAATTTGATGATCCTTTTGATATAGTTTATACCGAAAGCATTTTATTTCATTTCTGTCATTTGCATACAAAATAAATTGTAATTATTTTTCTAGTTCCCTTCTATTTATTAGGTTCTACGAAAGCAAAATCAGTGTCGCTCAAATGTATTCTAATTATTTTGACAAAATCAAAATTAGTTCCAGAATTCATTATTTCCTCCAAAGTACCAAATGAAAATCATTACATTGAAAATAAGCTAATTAATTCTTTAGATGACATCATTTCAATTTCTACAGGAATGAAATATTTTATCTTTGTTACTGAAAACTGAATATGGAAATATTATAACAAATTTCGCTTACTTTAACATAATTTTTATTTTTAAGTAAATAGAAATGCGCACATCAAGTTAATTAAGCAAATGTTAATATGAACACAAAAGAAGTAAATTTAAAATTCGAAAATTTTGAATTAATGCGCATATTTTGAAAATGCATCTTAAAGTCAAAGAATGCAAAAGAGAATAATTAGTAAAGTACGTTGTTTATTACCAGATGTATAGATATTTAAAATACCCCTACGATTTATCCAAATAGAATTTGAATTTAGTTATTAGTGCCTATTGAATGTCTTGGTGCCAGGTAAATTCAAATTTTTGTACATCAGTTCGGAAATTTAATTACCTTTCCTATGATTGAAGTCGATGTATTTTATTTACAGAGATATAAAGTCTCTTTGAAATAAATGAGGGAAGAAACTCTTTAGCTATAAATAACATGCAAGTTCCATTCAAGATATAAAGTTTAATTGAAAATGTATAGTCGGAACAAACATTTAACTAATTACTACGAATGTATACATAGAATAATAATATATATATAATAATATAAATATATATATATAATATAAATATATATATAAATAATATAGAATTAATTTCTTTCATTATATAAAGCATAAGTTTTATTTCGAGTTGAAACCTATTAAGGGTAATAAAATAGTGCCAGAAATAGAAAAATGAACTTGTTTTCTGCTCATGCTTTTCTATATAAATGCATCTAAATTTAATATTTTCTGAAAAACACCGAAAACTACAATAATTGTGTATTTTGAGAGATATTTTTAAAATATAGTTTATTCTTGAATGAACAGGAAAAATATCAACTTCTTAAAATTATTTTCTAAAAATTAACTTTCTACATTATAATATGTAATCAGGGCGGAAAGCATTTAAGATATAAAATCAATTAATTTGCTTCGAATATAGGTGCATTTATTAAAATTTAATAAAACAGTTTTTAAAAACCCACTTTTAATAATGTACTAAAAAGCAGTAACAGTTTTTTTATTTTAGTTACTTTGCACTTTTCACACACTTTTCGTAAAATTCATTATTATAATTAATATGGGATCTTATAATCCATTTTTCTCACATTACTACAAAGCATATATAATCAACTTTAATGAAATCTATCGATTAATTGAAAATTAAGTTCCGAAAATAGCAATATTGTCATACAATATTGCTATTTTCGGACAATTGCTAATATACACAAGTGCACAATCTTTCAAAATTTGGCACACCAGAAATAAAGTGAAAAATTGTTTACAAAATTGTATCTTCACGAAAATCAACACATGGTAAAAAGAGTATGCGTTACGCAATGAAACCACTAACACCATCTCAAGCGATGTAATATGGAACTCACCAATCCTTTTCCGAATACTACTGGAACTATTTACATCAGTCAAATGATAAGTTGTCGCGCGTCAAAGATTTAGTAGAAAATAAAACTCCTAGCCTATAAATGGAAACAATAGGTGTGATTTTAAAATAGCTGTTAATGCTAGTTGAGGTTTTTTTAAGACA
>BGPR01004417.1:64882-83133 GCA_013235015.1 Araneus ventricosus | reverse complement strand
TCCATTGTCATCAAGAATACACCAAGTGCACGAACTTCCAGAATTCTGGCACATCAGAAATAGAGTTAAAAATTGATTATAAAATTCCATCTTCACAAACATCATCGCATGGGTAAATGAGTATCAGTATGCGTTACGCAATGAAACCACTAACACCATCTCAAGCGATGTAATATGGAACTCACCAATCCTTTTCCAAATACTACTGGAACTATTGATATCAATCAAATGATAAGTCGTTGAGCGCAATAGAATTAGTAGAAAATATCCTTCCTAGCATAAATGGAAGTAAAAGCTGTGATTTTACGTTTGCTGTCAATTCTAGATGAGGGTTTTTAAAGGCAAGTTCTGAATACGCAAATCGTTCTTATTGGCAGGTGAATTAATAACACAAATTGTCTAAATCTTCACTTCGTTTGCGTTTTATGTTTTTTCATTGATGGTTTGGAAGTAAATAATAACTTTACATTTTCAAGTGGGGGAAAGCGGGTAAAACAGGGGACCTAAGAGTCGAAGGTATGCTGGCGTTAAACTATTGGACATGGATATTGTCATATTTTATTAAAATATTCATTGAGTACAATATATTAAACCAGAAAAGCCATAGTTTCATTACCTTTTTACCATTGATTTTTTAATAAAAAAATCAAACCTCCCCGTTTTACCCCACTAGTGGTGAAAACCAGTGTACCCATGTTAATTTTATGGGCAATTATAAAAACTAATTTTTCAACATTAAAATATGAACAATTAACGTCTGATGTGTTTTCATAGCCTTTAGCGGAAGAATCATCAATACTGTCTCTACCGAAATAGAACCATGCAAATATTGTACTTATTTTTTGATAGAGTATAAATTCTTAGTAAATATATCATAAGCTAATTACAGTTATAAATAGAAATAGTTTTTATAACTGTAACTATTATTAAGTAAGGATCGTTTTAAAACAAACGAACATTAGAGAGTTGACGTCTTAAAACAAATAAACCTTCACAGGCGCAGTGAATTCAACGGCAACAACACGGCCACTATGACCTATCTTTCTTCTCGACTAGTTGAGTATAATTCAGAATCTTTACACTAGACAGGAGAACTAAAAACGACAGAATAAAGGTACCCGGTTATACCCCACTCTACCCTGTACGTCATAAAGGGATATGAACATTTCCCAATATTGATAGTGCGAACATGCAGAACGTGTTGAAATCATGTCGTTGGCTTCAAATTAACAAAATGAAATACTTCTTGTCTAAGATTTAATAAATTATTTATTTGATCGTTTCTTTCTCTTGAAACCCGCAGTTGAGTATCTCTGATGTAATGTAATACTTTAAAAATGAAGTGAGGTATCGAGATTAAGTTGATTAAGATTTACCCTTAGTTGGAGGGGCTGAGGTACGGAGTACGCCAATTAACTTTTATCTTGCTGTGAATGTTCGACTTTTCTTTCCTGGGCTCTCTTCCCCAGTATAGCCGAATATGAATCCCCCTAGTAAAATGTGTCTAGCCGATTCGTTAAGTCTTAATTCCATCTTCAATTCTAAGCATTTTTTGTTTTCGCGTCACGTTGGCAAACTCAGTACGCCATCTATCCAAGTAGACTAAGGAAATTTATTGTGCTTCCTGGAGTGAGACAAACACAGAAAAACTGATAATTTAGCTACAGTGAGAGGACTTTTCGAGTCTTTCAATGAATTTATACAACTGATGACCAACTCACGATCGACGAAAAATTGGTGTCCTTCAGTGGGAGATACTTGCTTATTCAATATATGCCGAATCTTTTTTCTATTTTATCTGTAATTGTTTTCTTCCATTTCTCTGTATGATGGCTCCTGAACCGTTAAAGTAATAAACTAAGGAACGTGGGGGGAAATTTGAAGAAGGAGGTGGGAAAATGACAGGGCGTACTCCATACGCCGTCCATTCGAAATTGTGCCACACACCAGCCCCTCCAACGGAGGTTTAAGAAATAATTTCTTTTGGTAATTCGAAACTTTCACCCGTAAAATATGATTAGTGCATGTAAGAAATTTAAAAAGACCTTTAGTAACAATTGCAGAAATTTCACATAAAAAATCGAAACGTGTTGATAGACTTTAAAAATGCTAACAAAAATCCTTAGAACAGGTCCAATAAATCTGGTATGTAATGTTTGGTAAAAAGACTTTACAAGAGTGATAATCGTCAAATTACACTCATATAATTTTTATTTCTAAACATAAAATCTTTCGAAATGAAGCATCTTCGTTTTCTAGGGTAGTAATTATAATATTGCTGTAATCTACAAGTAATCAGACTGCGTATCCAAACTTTGTACTTCAATAATCATAAAAGGAATTCACGATTTCATTATACTTTCCGTTGTAAAGACAGTTTATGCCTCCTGAATGCGTTCAGAAAAGTAATATTGTCCATTAATTGACCCGTTTTTGTGAATGTTCTTTATTTCGCTGTCGAAATTGAAATCAATAATTTGAAAGTAAACCACTTTAGGGTTATAGCAATATAACCGAATTGGAGCAGTTTTTCTTTTTATGGCATTCAGGCTATTACAAGGATTAAGCGCATTTATCGTGAAGTACTGCTTAAATGGGAGGCGATTTCGACTAAACCCGTTTATTGGTTAAATGTAATTAAGTATTTGGGGAGTTATTGTTACTATAAAAAGTTTTCATGGTATCTTTTTTCAATTGGAATAAACTTAAAGGACTTTAACTGCTTTAGCTTTAATGGATCGAAAGTCTCTTAAATATTTTTTGTGGAGATTTTCATAAATTAAAAGTTCATTGGTGACCATTTATAATGACTCAGGGAATATCTTAAAATCGGTGATACTAAGCTACAGAAATATACAGTAAGAATATATACTATATGGTATCAGTTTTTTTGTTTGGCCGTTGTTGATAGACCTCTGCCTTGTTATCAAGGGCTCCTTGTGGTCAGTGTTCACAACGAAAACGCTTGCTTCAATGAAGGAAAAGAATAGGTCTCAAGGATGGGAAACTTTTCGCACTAAAATGGCCTCATTAAGCTTCGTCAGCAGGGCAAAAGCCCGTGCGAACAGAATATTACTGTTTATTGTTCTGTAATTATTATTATATTACAGGCAAGTATATTACTTCAATGCAAATTGTAAATAACTGGTAAGGCAACATACGTTCTTGACCCTCTCACACAGAGAATTTTCCCTTAACAGCGACGAAGGCCGCCAGTCTGAGAAGGTTGGCATCTTTTCAGGGGAGGGGAGTTTCTGAGATCGCTTCGGAGATAGACGTGTCAAAAGGTCCAATTATCCTTGCCAGCCACACCCCATTTTCTTGCGCCTTAAGGGAAGGTAATAGCAGGGGTGGGGTGGTTTAGTAAATGACCACCCAGGTTGGGAGAGTCCAATTCATGTCGTATCCTTCCAAAAAGGCCCTGATTTAAAGGGACTAGAAAAAAAGTAGCCTCTGGGTTAAATAGTTAAGGCGTGGGTTCTCCACCTATAGAATAGGTATTGCTGTTCATATAGGGCTTATAGAGTTTGAATACACACTGAACTAAGCAGGAACTTCTTTGCAACCGCAATGGAAATAAAAGATTTCTTGCAATAATATTGATTGGTTATTCTTAGAGACTTAAAGATAATATTTGATGTTGAGCTGATAGATACAGACGCTGCAGTTTCACAGAAGGTTCAACATAAAAGATAAATTTCGAATGTGATAATGTTTGAATATAAAAGATAAATTTACTTATAAAAAGTAAGTGAATAATATCATTGATGGCATGAATAGGCATTTTAAGACCTTTTAAATTCATTTTCTTGCTGTTAGTTATTTCAAAACCTCTAAACATTGATTTATTGCATAAAATACTCAACATTATCAATTTGAGTCGAAAGTATTTACCAATTTTGACAACTATTCTAGCTAATGCATTATTCCCATTTTCTAAAATCAATAACTTCTTCTGTTAGTTTAAGTTTCCAAGTTCGTCAATATATAATATCCCCTGACACCATTGCGCCATTTTGAATTTTCGAAATTAAACCGTCACCCAAACTTTGAGTCTGAATTGATTGTTTATCCAGCTAATATTATTAATCAACGTCACGAGCAGAAAAATATCAACAAACTGGTGACGATATTGACCGATATTTGTCTAATGAACCAGTTAAAGCACCTATTTGTTCTCCAGTGAAACAATTATTCGAATTCCGCATTTATCTTTCAACTTTGACGTAAGACAATTATCTGACTAAACTTAAAGGTTCTCAGAGAAATTTGCGTAATTAATATATCAGTGATTATTTAACCAATCTATATCCTCCATTTAATCGGCTGTAGAACATCACTTATATTTTGTACCTCAAGATAGTAATGAGATAGATAATCTTTAGATAAAATTTCGATAAAAGCACGAAAATTCTTTAGATGCCAGTTGTTCTTCTTTCTTTATCATATTCTAGTCAGTCTTCAGCATTTCCAATTTTTTTCCCTGTCTATTAGAATTATCTCCATTTCTACTTAATTATTACCGTATTTTTATCGTGCACTGCTATTTAAAACAATAGACGAAATACACTTTATCAAATTCACATTTTTTCTCTTCAAAGATATACACTTTTGAAACTATATAGAAAATAAAAGATTTAATGATAAAATGTCATTATTTCTATTAATAATAATGCTGCACTCTCTCTCTCTCTCTCTCTCTCTTTTTCTCTAGTTAATAATTTCATGTAAAATTGTTGATTAGATTATACTTGTTGTGTTGAATGAATTGATAAAATTGCCATCGCCTTTTTGTATAAATGTAAATTTATATTTTTAAATGTACACTTACTAACGATTTAATTAAAAGTTATATTGTGAAATTCGGCTCTACAATCAAACAGACAACTGAGCATTTGAATATCGTATGAATAGTTGAAATGCATTCCATCAACCGCTCCGTAATAAATTTCCAATAATTTAATGAGATAATGGAAAACTTCACCAAAAAAGCTGGTGTCACTGAAACGCTAATTTTTGGAATTTTATAAAAAAATGGTGCTAAAATCGTTTTTGTACAATAATAAGCTCCGAAGTTATTCAGTAAAAACTTTAAAATTTGATTTAATTAGTAATTAATTTGAAGATCGTAGTAAACACAACCCTGTAGTAAACTTTTTAAACACACCTTCTTTTCGAGCACCTATTACCCAGGAAGTAACTATGTGCCAAACTTGGGACTTCTGGTCCGATGTTCTCCCATAAAGAGCGTTCTGAACGATATTCTATAATATAAACGCGGTGACAAGGCATCTAACGCCTCAGGAATATGGGCGTGGCTACGACCCACCGGACTAGACGCCACATCCCAGCAAGGTTTTCTTCTTAGAATTCCAGGGGACAGAGTGCCCAAGGGTTTTTTCTTCGAAACAAGGTTGAGAATGAAGAATGAATTTCCCTTATCTTTGAAAGAGAATGATTGTTGGTAAACAAAATGCATAGAGAAGATCTCACAGCAAGGAAAAGAAGGTTAGCAAGAGGGAGATTTGCACTATGGAAGGACAGACAATGACAAGGGACATTAAACAGAATTCAATAGAATTAATTTATTTTTACACTTCTCGGAGATCTTTACTTTTGTTTTCGTTAAAAAGGTTCTTTCGTTTTCGTACTTAATTTTGGAATTGAATAATTAAATATTTCGCAAAAGGAATTTAGTGAATTGATTCATCTGATTTGATCTGTTTTTCATGCTTTTTTAATTTCCTAAGCACTCTGGCAATCTACATGAGCTTTTCTTCAAGCAGTTTCGTCAGTACATTTGTGACATTCAGATCTGAGATATTGTTGGAAAGCTAAAAGCCCTTCTTAGACGGGCGCAACTCTTCTAGTCATTTATGTGATATCCCGCCAGGAGGCGCTCGTCCACTCTCTCTCTACCAACTGACGTGACGTCACATGATCTTGCTCTGGTTAGCGGCAGACATTGTTGTGCGATGGCGAGTGACGGAACTCAACGCCTAAAATGCCTACGATGACTTAACATGATTTGATGTAGAGGGCAGTAGCCGTCCTCCAAATTCTTTCTCTTATATCTTTTTTCCATTTAAATGTTTCTCCTGTCTTAACTGTTTGTGTCATCATCATTAAATTTATGAAATAGAAAAACGTGCCTTTCTTCTGACTTCGTATCACCACACACGGGACCTAGGCTCCATACTGCATTTATATCACACAATTTACAGATAGTATGTCAGCCAATGTAATTATAATGTTAAATTTAGCCGGTCACTTATTAATGGATATCACTTTCAAATCTGTTGCAGGCTATATCATTACAGGCAATGAAAGCAGGTCCTCTATTTTACAAATTGTGATCAGCTACATAATGGTATAACAATGTATTATTTTATAAAGAATCACGAATGTTTAGATTCTGAAATAAAATGTGAGAATGTTCATGAATACATTTTTCACATATCTGAAAGTTACAGATTTCAAAAAATAACAAAACTAGAATTCAGTCTATATATAGGTTTCAATCCTGTAGTGAAATAATACAAATATTGGATTTTAAGAACCAGATATAAATTAAGGAACACTCCAGTAAGTTAAGCTATTAAAATTAATAATATAACTTGCACTACATCATTGTATTTTATTCCCACGTAAAAAAATCTTTTTTAATCTAATTTGTTTCAGTTCATATTTTGAAGCAAATTATTTTATTGAAAGCGACCAGCCATCTATGAGGCTATTCATATTTCAAAAACAGATTCATTCATTACTGATATATTTTGCCAGCAAAATATAATAGCAAAATATAGCAAATAAACATAACAGCAAATATAACAAACAAAATTGCTAATGATAAAATTTATTCTTTTGTTGCTGAAATCTGTTTTGGATTTTCCAACAAAAAAAAATTAATTTATATACCTTTAGTACATGTTTATGTGTGTGAATACTTTTATTATTTATTTTAAGTCTGTAACTTATTTCTAAGATCAAAATCAATCTTCAGAAAATCTCTTAATTTATTATTACACAAGAAATTAGCATCTCATTAAAGCTCCATATTTTTTGGAGTCTCATAGAAATTAATCAAATATCAGCCAACTTATTTCTTTCGGTCTGCATGAATATATAATTAATGTTAATTCAAAAGACATAGCTATCTCGAAAAATCAAAAATTAAAAAGAAGAAGGTAATTTGCATCATGATAAATGGTTTCTCAAAAACCTTAACTCCCTTACCCTAATAAATTCTACCGAGATGCTTGACATCAAAAAATATGTTGTTTAGCAACGGATTCTGAAACCCTCCTCACTTTTGCGCATGCGCCGGGCGGAATTATTTTCATCAAAATAGGGGGAAAGTGAAAAATGGTACGGTGATGTTTACATTTTAATGAGAGTGACCTAACAAAGAACTTTGGAAATGCGCTCATTTGACTCATTGCCTGTCATCCCTTTCCGTTGTAAAATCGTCCAAAAGTGGTAGTCTTTGAATCCGTTGGTGAACACTATTTCCTTCGAGGAATTGAAACAAAAATGAAGCGATGCCGAAGAATTAAAAAGACTGAAAGAGGCTACAGCAAAGTGATTTACATTCTATTCAAGAATATTTTTTCAGCTTTTCTGCTTCTTCCTTCTACTTATAAGGATAATCCTAGTATTTCTAAACGTTGCTTGATAAAAAGCCGACGCAGTTTCTGAATATGATAGCAGAGAGCAAAATGTCGTCTATTAACGTTGAAGATAGAAATCCATGGGAAAGTAGTTACACCTTAAAAAACAATGCGATCCATTGTTAAATATATGGAACATGTTTTCGCTGAAATAACCTCCGTTTCTTTATAACTTTCAAATTAAGAAAACCAATTGTTTCGAATGAATTTCAGCGCTTTAAAGTGTTCTTTTCCTCGATTATGCAAAACTTTAACCCTATGAGCACTAACCCTCCTCAAACCGCCCCATTCGACAGAGGCCGTACTCAGGCGGTTTCGGGCGCCTGAGTGAATTTTACGGGAGAAAAGCGGTTCCTTTCTTTGTTGACAATTGATCGCCCAATTTTGTGTGTCGTCCTCCTGGAATTTCTGTAAAGAAAGGAAGGATTCCATTCTGTTTTCGTTAACGAAAACTTACTTCAGTTTTTGAGGTACTGGAATTCTCACTCTAGCCGGGTTCAGAGAGTTAACAAATAAAAGTGTTTGATAGAGTTTATAGATGATTTATGACATAAAGGTTATAAAATTTTGGATGAACTTTTTATTAAAAAAACTCGTGCAGTTCGTAAATAACAAATAATGGCTTGGAAAAGTTTGATCTAACAATTTAGGTTATAAAAATTTTCCTTTCCGAAAAAGAAATTGATGTATTTTTCAATAGATATGCAGCAGAATATCTTAGTTTCTTTAGAATTCAACTGTATTTTTTTCGAAATGATCTATTATCACAGTTGTAAAAATATACGAAGAATAGTTCTATAATTTTGGGAAAAACTTTATGAGAAGCTCAGGCATCAAGAAACAAGTCAGTTTCACAATAGTTAATCGTGTCGCAAGAGCAAAATGTGACCACTACAAGGGGCTATTTGACAGTGAATTAAATAAATTAAATGGATGCACTAGATAAAGTGTGCAACACAGATTTAATTTAATACAAGTTCACAATAGCGCAAAGCACACAAAAAAGAATAAAGATACGTTCCTTCAGCTTAACACACTAGTGTCAAAGTCCCATTTTTTTTCAATAATACTTTGCGCGCAAATATTACATATGATAAAATCCACTGGAAAATTGCCAAAAAAAATCCCGCCTGTAAAAATGAAAGGGTTGAAATTGTCAATATATATTAAGTTAAAATATTTGAATTTTAATTTAACAGTCCAGAAATTTGATTTACAATTGACGTTAGGGCACCATTATGAAAGATAGATAATATATTCAATTATGGAAGCTCAATTGGTGCTAAAAAATAAATACCAATAAAAATACAATTTTTACTCTCACTTAAGCAATTACCGACCTTTTTCAGACAACCTAGAAGATAATTGGCCTGTAGTGGAAGAAAAGCTAAAATAAATTTACATTGCGTTGTGACACTAATAGAGAGATTTACGAGATCAAATGTTTTGTGAATTAAATATTTTTATTTGCACCTTAAAACATATACCTGCCAACTTTAAATTATTAATAATCTAGAATATTGAAATAACAGAGATTGTTCTAATGCACACAACCAACATATAAAAACCAAACAAAAATATACACTTTAATACAAAATTAGTTATCATTAATATTTGCTGTAGACTTTTAAATTCGAAGAATAAAAAAATAAGATGATTAGAAAAATTAGAGAGCTCTCTGATGAAACTATACTTATCGTGGCATTAGTGGCCAAGATTTTGCTGTTTGAGAAAGATTTTATTTCTTTGTGCTGAACTAGTGTTCTTCGAATGACAAAAAGCGAAATTTGAAAAATTTGGTGAAAATGCACATTTTTTATTGCAGATTAGTTCATGAACTGGCTTCGATGAATTTTAATCATAAATTTTTCACTTAGCTGTACGCCGTTGATTCAGAGGATTACCTCTTTTATCTCATTCTGCATACCACTGTAACAACGTCGTTCGGAAGTAGTACAAGATAAAGTATAGTCGGTTCTGTGAACGCATCGCCTTCCTTCCAAAAATGGCCTTTAAAATTATATCTTGCTTGTCATCCTTTGTAGAGTTTTACTATATTATCCAATAGATTTCATTTTAGCACTGAGAGGACGAGAACTGAATAATGAAAATTATCGGAACTCGAAACCTCCAGGGTGCGACCGTTATGTTCAATATATTTAAAAGCAATATACACTCGACAAAGGAAACACTCCCATCCAGGTGACGCTGAGACCAGTTTGCACACAAAAGCTTCTGCCGTTAAAAATGGCGAGCATATAGTTCCGTGAAATAAAAGTGATTTACAATATAATAAACATTGAAACATTAAAAGAAATTACTTAAAAAGTTAAAGCGATTAATAATTAAGTTGATTACTACAAAAATAAAAATGATTAATTGAGATTTTTAATAAAACTATAAAAAATCCGTTGAGAATTTAAAATATTGCCACAAGATAAGAAAGAAACTTTGGTGGCGAAAATATAAATTATTTAAAAGTACTGGGAAAGCCGAAAAATGATGTAGTTGCATTTTTGCAATCTAACACCGCCTGAAAAATTTATGTTTATGGCCCCTCCCAAACCTAGCGCCCAATTTAGGGACGTACTGTAAAATGCAAACAAACTATCAAAATCAAAAGTTGTGTGAAATTCCAGGATGAAAATATATTCTTAAAATTGTATTTAATGATATATTTGCTAAATTTAAATAATATAATTGGTAAATAATAGTCCAAACTTACGCTTTTTTCTTGGCATTGCAAAACAGTTCTTTCGAGTCTGACTTAAAATTAAATTCGGTTGATGATATTCGGTTGATGATATTCGGTTGATGATATTCGGTTGAATATTTTCAACCGAATACTTGATACACGCTGCCATCGATTGAATGCAGACGAAGCGAGTACTTAAGAATGCATTTTTGTATAATTTATGTTGAAAAAATAATTCCTGTGAGTTTACGATGCATTTTTAAAAAATACATCGCGCTAGGCATTAATGGGTTAAATAATTAGCACTTAAACATTGAAACCTCGACTGTGTCAATGAACTAGAGGAAAAAATTAACCCTAATACCTTGGTGACGTAATTACTTCCCCCAATTATGATGTAGTAAATTATGAATACTACTGTCTTTGAAAGCTTCGCAGCTATTTAATTTTGAAAATATTTTCCTGAAGTTTAATTTTATATTCATAATATACAAGGTGTTCACTATAATTGTGGTCAAAAGTCTGACTTTTAAATCGTTAGAGATAGGCATGTAAATATAAATGAAAATATACTATAAAGGGCTCAGAAATTACGTTTATGTTGTTCCATACAATAAATGCATTGCTGAAAAAATTACAAAGAATAAATTTTTATATAGTTCTCTGGTACTTTTATTCATATTTATTAAAATATTCTTGATGCACTAACATTTTAAATAAAATGTTCCTTTCTTCTGTAGCTGAAATTGACCGGGTTATGCAGCTTTGAATTACATTAATTTAAGCCAATCAATGGTCGTCTCCAATAGCAGTATTTACTAAATATGAATTATTTGACCGAAACACTGCATACAACTTCAGTCTTCTTATTTGTTTCAACAGTACCATTTATTGACTCAAAGAACATAAAATATAATTTTTTTCATTTAACCTTCCAGCGGGCAAAAGTATATGAGAGATGCACAAGAGAAGAATTTCGTTTTATATATTTTTACCAGAGGGCTTCCTATAAGCTCAAGATATTTTACGATAACTACACGATGTTGCTGCGATAAACTAAATGCAGCATAACATCCTAAAGATATTGTGTGGATATTGTAGAACGTCATGTGCTACGAAAGCATGACCTTGGATAATTCTTCCAGCTACTTTCGACGAACTGTTAGTCATCGTTTGGAATTTCAGGTGTTAATAGGATTCTGCGAATATGCTATTTGGATTTCAGAGATACTCGAGACCGTTGCAATGAAATGACTATAAAGCTGACTTTTTGATTTTTGTATCTAAATTTCAATTGCTTTTCACTTCCATATTGTCTGTTCAGTTTGATATGACATGTGAAATATTTCAGTTGAAATATTGGCAGTTTAATTTATTTTCTTTTCTCTTCAATTATTTTCATATTGTTTTATTGTCATTTTTATAATGTTTTTGCGTTCTTTGTTTGCATTGTTTCCATTCCTTTTTAAATAAAAATTGTTTAAAATAATTGCATTTATTAACACTTACTCAATTACAATCTCATTTTAATAATTCTTAATATTTGATATTTTACCATACCGTATCTAGGAAATACTCGCGACCTTTCATGTTGGCATAGAGAGCGCGCCTGTCGTAAGGTTAAAGCATTTCTACAACTGGAAGTATTTGCCTTTCTCTAATGGTTTACAATGTAGATATTAGGACACATTTAGGACGGAAACCTTGTATAATGCTTTATAACATATATAATGTGATATATTTCAGCATAGCATGAATAATCGTAGAACCTTCTTTATCAAAAATAATATGTTTATTGGACGTCTTCCACAGCACAAACATATAAAATAAACACATAAACTTACATCACAAACGTTACATCACTCACTGACATCGAATTCCATGCTGAATCTCATTATTCTTCTCTGTTGCCGGGCAACGTAAGCAAAAGACAAATATATCATTGCCACACTATTATTATAACCTTTAGAAAAGAGTTAATGTCAAACGATTTTTTAATTAATTTCTTTTACATCCAAACGATATTTTTAAACTTAATTTCTTTTATGACCAAAGGATTTTTTATCTAATTAATTTCTCTTCTTTAAATATTTTAATAATTCTACAATATATATATATTCGTTGCAATTATTACAATAACTATGTCAAATTTAAGTTAATCAGGAAGATAAAAAGTTAAATCTGGCCATTCCAAATTAAAAACGATCGCTTATTCGGGCAACATAATGGTCCCGATGTATTATCACATAAATAAATAGTGACAAGCATTTTTAGCAATTGTCAACCGTGAATATCAATTTCAAAAAAGAGAATTTGGAGCTGATGGTTATCATAGGTAGAAGCTTCTTCACCATACGACGCTATGCTGAAATGAAACTCACCAGAAAAATCAGCGCCATTTAAATCCAACATATACTTCAGTATTAGGCTAACGTTGAAATGCTGACCTTTGCACAGTTCTTCCTGTTTGCTTTGCAGTTTTTACCAGATTTATTTCTAGAATCGTGAAGAGATTTGGCATCAAACCAAAAATCGTCTGATGCAAACATTTCGGTTTCGGAACACGTATGCACGAATATCGAGTACCAACTTTTATTCTCTATGGTGGATAAAAAAAATAAAATAGAATGAAAAAATGCATTTTTTGAATAGTTGCGGGGAAAATAGGTCTCTCGATCTGCATGAATTTCTCCTTTTGTCCCTTTTTTATTCTGTAAGCTGATCATTTAGGTCAATGCACATAAGTTTTACATGTCACTGCATTTTTTTCAGGATACCTTACATTTATGGAAAGAATTCAGTCTTTTGTACATTTATCTTGTTGTTTGAAGTATCTTTTGAATTCTTATTTCATGTTAAACATACATAATAGATATAAACGTAATTTCTATTATTGAAAAATATGCAATATTGGTTAATATAATATATAATAACAGTTATTCCCGGCGTTGCTCGGGATTAAAACACTTTATGTCTAATATTTTTAATGAAAAAACTATTTTTGTGTAGAAAATTATAATACAAAAATTCCTTTTTCGTCTGAAACGTTTTTACTTCAAATTTCGTTCATAAATAGTTAAGTATAAGAAGGAATTTGACGGATGTTTTGTGTCAATTAATTAAATAGTTAAATTTTCATCAATAAACAGAGCCAAAATAAACCTGATCAATAGTTGTTTCTGATATAAATTATGAATCGTCTGCTTTTAAACTTTTCTTTAGTATTCTTCCAGAATTTTGTTTATATGTTCTAGGAACAGCTCTTCATACGTATTCTTGTTCTTTAACAATAAAAAATGCATTGCTACAAATTGTGATTTTTATACACATTCGATTTATTTTTAAATTATTGGAATGAGAGCGACAATTTTGAGCGCAAATGAAATTCGTGTCACTGAGAAGCTATTTTTAAACTTTAAGATTGTATAAAAATAGTCATTGTAACATAACACTTTCGAAATATATCACAAAAAACCGCAAATTCTTGCTTAATTTTTAATTTTAAAAATTTAATTAACTTTTGGGTCTTTTAAAGTTGATAGTGTACTTTCACTTCTTTTTTTAAATATTTACAGAAATAAAAAGAAATTTGTTCAAAGTTTCACCGTTGCATAGCAACGAAGTATCATTAAATTTGCTTTATTTAAGAATCGTCTGCTGTAATAATTTATTTATTCAATTTTGAAAAAATACTAAACGTTGAAGGAAACATTTCACAAATATAAAATTGGTATCATTGGAAAGGTAAAATTGTGAACTTTAAGATGGTATAAAAATATTTTTTGGGAATAATTTGCTCCGAAGTTAATACAGGAAAGCGGTTTCGGTTAATTTCTAATTAACTGATTGTTTAATTTAATTTCGAACTCCGAAAAGTTGACAATAATCTTCCCCTTATCTTAAATAATAAGTGTGCAAAGGTTGGTTGAAATTGCTGCAGAAGTTTAGGAGGAGATGAGGATCATACCCTCATACATACCCACAACTACTTTTCTTTATATTAAGATAGGTTTTAGTAACATTTAGTGACACTTAGCTGTAAAAGCGCTTAGGTAAATTTTGCGTTCTACTTTGGAATCAATTTTTAACCCGCGCAAGGGGCTGTCCGACACCCCACGCCACGTAAAATATGAAAAATACAGACTTCCCTTTAGATTAAATGAATCAAATCCTTGCTATCGGGCTTTAAGGTCACATTAAACAGAAGGATTGTGTTTCAAGAAAAATTCTCTCATTTTTTAAATTGAAATTTACCATAAGGGGTGTGAAACACTCTATTGCGTGTAGACACGTCTGGTTTCTTTGTTCACTTGAGCAATCGTATTAGAAAATAACGTTGCCTCGCTATTTAAGTTTCAGTAGGGAAATAGTTGTTTCAAGAATATTATATATTTTTAAAATGAAGATTTTTGCCGGTAAAAGATTTTTCAACCGGATAGTAGTGTAAGAGAAATGTTAAGAGATTGATGCCAAAGTTATATTATTCTGGATGTAATGTAACTGTAATTAGTCAAAGTTTTATCCTCTTTCTCAAAAACTATTTGGGGAAAAGCTTAAAATTGTAGAAACTATTCTGAAAAATAAAATTATATATCACGCCCTGAAATTATTGGATCAAAGATAAAGCCACGCAGAATATTTATTTGGATTTCTAAATATATGGTTTCCTTTGTACCTAAGAAAATTCGAAACTGTACTTTTCTATCCAAGTTGTATAACGATTTTTATATTGGTGATTCTTTACTGTAAAAAAATGTTTAAAACATGTATGTAAGAAATATGCTTTTCTTATGTGTTCAGAATTTGCTGAATAATATAATGTATTATTTACTAAATTTTCGTCTAAATATTTGTTCTTGTATAACTATAACTGTTGGCATGAATTATTTGGAACAGATATAGCATAAAATTATTGCTAGTTTTGCTTAAATAGCGAAATAACGAATTGGGGCATAGCAAAATTTTTCGTAGCACGCGTCCTCCAGGGTAAATCTTTTCACGGCAATGAAATTTTTTTAAAGAAACATTAGAATTGACTTTATAAGGGTAGAAATTACGTGAAGAATAATTTAATCTGTTCTTTCGGGTGCAATAATTTACATAATAAAATCTATATATTTAAAATAATTTGCAAAACCAGAGGGCCAGTCCCCCAGCCCCTACCATTGGATCGATTTTTATAATTTTTATTTCATATGAAAGCTTGTGAACATAGATGTATCATCAATGGCCGCCTGCCTCCCACAACACTCCATTTTCAAAATGTATATCAAAATAAAACTTTTCCAGAGTGCCTCAGCCTCTACAACCGCCAATTCACCAATCTATTACGTCAAGGTTCAAGCATAACTGCTGGCTATTGCTATTGCATGACTACTGGCTTTTGATATTGAATAACTACTGCCAATTGCATAACTACTGTCTATTGATATTGCATAACTACTGGCTATTGATATTGCATAACTGCTGTCTATTGATATTGCATAACTACTGGCTACTGATATTGCATGACTACTGGCTATTGATATTGCATAACTACGGACTATTGGTATTGCATAACTACGGGCTATTGATATTGCATAACTACTGTCTATTGATATTGTATAGCAACTGGCTATTGGTATTGCATAACTGCGGGCTATTGATATTGCACAGCTACTGGCTATTGATATTGCATAACTACTGGTTATTGATATTGCATAACTGCTGGCTATAGATATTGCGTAACTACCTGCTGTTGATATTGCATAACTACTGACTATTGACGAATAGTTGGTCGCCGAAGGCGACTAGTTATTCTCTTAGAACTGGTGTAATCTTTCTAATGCCGAAATAATACTTACTTTAAACCCAAGATTACCCAATTTACCAAGAGATTACCCAACTTATCTGCATTGTACAAGGTTTAGTGGTGCTCTACTAATTTGTGAAAAAACTGAGATAATCTCTGAAGAAGGTTTTCAAATAAAAAGCACATACATCCTAAATAGAAAAGACTAAAAAGAAAAAAAAGAATGTTAAATTATTCTTAAAAAATACCCGAATTCTTTTATGATGCTCGGAATCGCTAAATTTAGAAAATAATGTAAGGCATAAAAGTTATGCTACTCTGGGGAAAAAAGTAAGGGATAATTAAACAAGAATTTTTAAGAAAATCGGTGAAATCACAAGTTCATAAAACTAGTTTACCGGGTTTTCTAAAAACATTAGGATTTTTTTCCCTCTTAGGTATGCTTTCTAAAAAAATAGATTGAAAATAAGAAACTTTCTGACTGACTTTTTAATTAAATATCGAAATATTTTTACACTCGTTAAGAAATTGTATCAAATATTAATTACACAATTTTGCGTCTAAAAAGTAGCAATATTTTTTCGAAGAAAAAAAAATCTAAATCAAGAAATCTTGAATTTTTCTGGTTTCTTAAGTAAACTAATATTTTGAGCTTAAATTTGAGCGTAATCAAAGATGGATGCTCTCTCCATTTCGTTATTTTAAAAGTTTCAAATAACACAGAATAATAATTTTTTTCTCTATAAAAAAGCTATAATGATGCTTTTTTGTGAAATGCAATTTTGAAAAATAGTCAGAAATTCAAGATATTTCAGAGAAAAAAGACATTTTCATATAATTTTTGACAAAATAATATAAACATTGAAATTCAAGACTTTATGAAAAACAAATTTTAACTAAGAAACTGATGAAGTTAAAATTGTTTTTGCAGCATCATTATTTTTATTTATTACTGTTGTATTAATAATGAAGAAGTTAGGTATTCACTATCCATTGGCAATTTAAGTCTCTGTTAGTCGTAATAACTAATTAATTTGTGTGCAATCTACATCTATTAGCTGTTTTCAACGCGTTACACTTTGAATTTTTCTTACAAAATAATCTTTAACATTCTCATTATCACTAATTATCCCTCTATATATAAAAGGCAATGTTTTAGTGTGTGTGTGTAAAATTTAGGCGTAAAATATTGCACTTATAGCCCTGAAATTTGGCACATAGGTAGTAATAATGGTGATTCAATGCACCTCTAAGTCCGATATATAAAATGCAATCTACAAAATTTTTTATTTTATATTTTGTGGTATTTTTAATGATTTTTCATACTCATCTCTCGACTGCATTTTTTTCTAATAAAGAGAATATATACACCATAAAAAAGAACAAACAATTTCCGTTCTAATGAAGTTTATTTTAAACGTCTAAAACTTTGATTTAAACGAAACAGTTGCCATACAGTATTTTCTCTGATTTAAAAAATTTTTAAAAATATTTTTGGTGTAATTTGAAACAATACTTGTTGCAAATTATAACAATTATATTATAGAGTTTTCATTATTTAAAAAATATCTAATTGCGTGTTTCTCTTTCATTTTTGAAAGCTGAGTTAATATCCTAATATATTTTGCTTTCATAATTTATTTCACGAAAATTTTGTAGAATCAGCAAGCAAGGCTCTCTGAGATATTATTTATATTATAACAGTACCATTATTATAATTTAACAAAATATATTAAAAATTAATTAAACTTGTTGTATTCGACAGAATGGCGTATATGCAGCAACCCAATAGAATACAAATACAAATAATAGAATACAAAAAAGAAAAATGCAGAAGAAACAGAAGAAGAAGTAAACAATAGCGATAACAATACACCTTTTTGCGCGTCCAACGCAGCACTTTATTTGGGTTTCTAACATATATATATATGTACCAATTCAGAGTATTTCCGTTATTTGTGTTCTCCAATAACATATATATATAGTAGTGTGTACTATTTAGAGTATTTCTCCTTTTAATATGTTTCCAAATATATATGCAGCAATTGGGTTTTTTCAGAATCGTCTCAGCAATACGTAACTGAACGAAGCACAG